>JAJMEW010000162.1:0-274462 GCA_030574395.1 Pichia californica
CTTGTTATACCCAATGGACCATGGAGCTAATGGGAAATGGTTAATGGGAAATGGACAGTGAATACAGTACCATCAACCATCAACCATCACCCAGCATGAATCCAGGGTCCAGGGAACTTCATCATCTGCCATCATCTGGATCATAGTCAGTAATGTGCAGTGCATGTGTAGCTGTGATGGAGAGTGTAGAATCAATGTAAATGTAGAATGAAGGATCTGTAGCAGGTAGCCATTGACTGTTGACTGTTGACGGACACGTAACGCTGGCAGTTACCCGTGTAGCACGTAAAAATGAAAGCCAATGCTCAGTACCCAGTACCCAGTACCCAACCCAACGCACGCCAACAACGAAGCAGGCAGATGGCAGATCCAAGTTGTTGGTCTCTCTCCGGCGTAAGAGAGCCTTGAGATTCTGCTTGTAGTTTGTAGTGCTGAGTATGGGCACTAGCTGAGCATCCGTCCCCGTACACACAGACATACCACATTTCAAACACAAGCTGAGCATTCTGTTTTACGTTTAACTTCGTTCTGTATTTACCTTCCTCTTTTCCCCTTTTCTGTTCCTCTTTTACCTCTTCACTTCTTTTGAATATCTTCCTTTGGCAGGTTAATCTATCAGTCGATCAAACAAACAAACAAACAAACAAACAAACAAACACCCTCCGATTATTTGATTTAAGATCCTCTAAACTCACATACAAAATTACATAGTTTATCTTATATTAAGTTTTCAATTCAATTCAATTACAATATATATAAACAATTTACCTGATTTCTATAATCTAAATATCAAGAAAAATTAATTAAAATACAACTCAATTTGATTTCACCTCATTTGATTTTATTTTATTAAATATTACAAACATTTTCAATTGATTCGACTTTTTTTCTCCTTTGAAATTTAATATTTAATTTAGTTAATTTTCTCCATAATTTTATATTATTTTCGAAATAATTAAAAATATTATAAATTTACAATTCAATCTTTATTTGCTAAACAATTGTTTATTTTACATTATTGATTCCAATTCAATCAATTAAAACATTCAATTAATTTCATTCATTTACATTTTTAAAATTGTTTTTAAGGTACGTATCTTCATTTTAATTTTATTTATTTACTCACTAATTTTATTTTTCTTTTGTTTTCAATCATATATTTGTTACTGTTAATCTGTATTATTCACAATATGTCATTTACCATAACCCATTATTGAATTTTTCATCATCTTTGCTAGAAAAAAAAAAACAATGCCAACATTTTTCATTCAAATCGCGAACCATTAAATAGTAAAATCATCACTATGAACTATGAACTTATTAAAGAAATATTATGCAAATATTAACTATTTGACCTATTCAACTTATATTCAACAGTTCATAATTAATATCTATTAAACTACTAAACACCAATAACATAATTATCAAATTTCTTCATAAAAACCATATAGGCATTATTCAATCATAATTTAAATAAATATCCATATGAACTATACATTAACAACTTGTAACAGAAAATAACAGTAATCAATATAGGATTAATAATTTAAAGTATTAATTTTTTTTTTATATATTGAATGAAACTAACATTAACTCATTTATTTCAATTCATATTCAAATCACATTCTTATAGAAATTTAATTTTTAAACATTATAAAAGTCATTTATCATTTACTTCTAATTTATTCCTTAAACAAAATTATAACTACATTAATAATAATTTCAATATAATAAGAAAAATGACTACAACTCAATTAGCTGAAAAACATCAAGCTTTAACAAAACATTTCCTTGGTTTTAATACAATCGATAAAGCTGAACCATCTGCTCTTAAAGATTTCGTTGTCAAACATGAAGGTCATACAGTTATTAAAAAAATTTTAATCTCAAATAATGGGATTGCTGCTGTTAAAGAAATTAGATCTGTTAGAAAATGGGCATATGAAACATTTGGTGATGAAAGAACTATTCAATTCGTTGCAATGGCAACTCCAGAAGATTTAGAAGCTAATGCTGAATATATTAGAATGGCTGATCAATATGTTGAAGTTCCAGGTGGTACTAATAATAATAATTATGCAAATGTTGATTTAATCGTTGAAATTGCAGAAAGAACAAAAGTTGATGCTGTTTGGGCAGGTTGGGGTCATGCTTCTGAAAATCCTGATTTACCAGAAAAATTAGCTGCTTCACCAAGAAAAATTATCTTTATTGGTCCACCAGGTTCAGCTATGAGATCTTTAGGTGATAAAATTTCTTCAACAATTGTTGCACAACATGCTAAAGTTCCATGTATTCCATGGTCTGGTACTGGTGTTGATAAAGTTGTTGTTGATTCAAAATCAGGTTTAGTATCTGTTGATGATGAAACTTATGCAAAAGGTTGTTGTACAGGTCCTGAAGATGGTTTAATTAAAGCAAAAGAAATTGGTTTCCCAGTTATGATTAAAGCTTCTGAAGGTGGTGGTGGTAAAGGTATTAGAAAAGTTGATAATGAAAAAGATTTTGCTAGATTATATGAACAAGCTGCAAATGAAATTCCAGGTTCTCCAATATTTATTATGAAATTAGCAGGTGCTGCTAGACATTTAGAAGTTCAATTATTAGCTGATCAATATGGTACTAATATTTCACTTTTTGGTAGAGATTGTTCTGTTCAAAGAAGACATCAAAAAATTATTGAAGAAGCTCCAGTTACTATTGCTAAACCAGAAACTTTTAGAGAAATGGAAGCTGCAGCTGTTAGATTAGGTGAATTAGTTGGTTACGTTTCTGCAGGTACTGTTGAATATTTATACTCATTTGCTGATGATAAATTTTACTTTTTAGAATTAAATCCAAGATTACAAGTTGAACATCCAACTACTGAAATGGTTTCTGGTGTTAATTTACCAGCTGCTCAATTACAAATTGCTATGGGTATTCCAATGTATAGAATTTCTGATATTAGATTATTATATGGTGTTGATCCACATACATCAACTGAAATTGATTTTTCTTTTAAAACACCTGAATCTTTACAAACTCAAAGAAAACCAACTCCAAAAGGTCATTGTACTGCATGTCGTATTACTTCTGAAGATCCAAGTGAAGGTTTTAAACCATCTGGTGGTACAATTCATGAATTAAACTTTAGATCATCATCTAATGTTTGGGGTTATTTCTCTGTTGCTAATCAATCTTCTATTCATTCATTTGCTGATTCTCAATTCGGTCATATTTTCGCATTTGGTGAAAATAGACAAGCATCTAGAAAACATATGGTTGTTGCATTAAAAGAATTAAGTATTAGAGGTGATTTTAGAACTACTGTTGAATATTTAATTAAACTTTTAGAAACTCCAGATTTCTCAGAAAATACAATTACTACAGGTTGGTTAGATGAATTAATTTCTAAAAAATTAACAGCTGAAAGACCAGATCCAAATTTAGCAGTTATTTGTGGTGCTGTTACTAAGGCATATATTCAATCTGATGAATGTAAAAAAGATTATATTACATCATTAGAAAAAGGTCAAATTCCATCTAAAGAATTATTAAAAACTCTTTTCACTGTTGAATTTATTTATGAAGGTCACAAATATAAATTTACTGTTGCTAAAGCAAGTGAAGAAGATTTTACCTTATTTATAAATGGTTCTAGAGTTTTATCCAATGTTAAATCATTATCTGATGGTGGTTTATTAATTGCTTTAGGTGGTAATTCTCATTCTATTTATTGGAAAGAAGAAGTTTCTGCAACAAGATTATCTGTTGATGGTAAAACATGTTTATTAGAAGTAGAAAATGATCCAACTCAATTAAGAACTCCATCTCCTGGTAAATTAGTTAAATATTTAGTTGATGATGGTGAACATATTAATGCTGGTCAACCATATGCTGAAGTTGAAGTTATGAAGATGTGTATGCCTCTTATTGCATCTGAAGATGGTTGTGTTCAACTTTTAAAACAACCAGGTTCGACTGTTAATGCTGGTGATATCTTAGCTATTCTTTCTCTTGATGATCCATCTAAGGTTAAACATGCTTTACCATTTGAAAAAACATTACCAGATATGGGTGTTCCAATGATTGGTGGTAGTAAACCAGCTCATAGATTTGAAAGATTATATAAAGTTTTAACTTCCATTTTACAAGGTTTTGATAATCAAGTTGTTATGAAGTCTACTTTAACTAAATTAATTGAAGTTTTAAGAAATCCAGAATTACCATATTCTGAATGGAATAATCAAATTTCTGCTCTTCATTCAAGATTACCAGCTAAATTGGATTCTCAATTATCTGAACTTATTGATAGAACTGAAAAGAGAAATGCAGAATTCCCAGCTAAACAAATTTTAGCTCTTTTTGAAAAGACTAAAAAGGAAGAAAATATTGATCAATTATTTGATCAAGTTATCGCACCACTTGTTTCAATTGCTACACGTTATGAAAATGGTTTATCTGTTCATGAATTTAACGTTTTTGCAGGTTTATTAGAAGAATATTATAGAGTTGAATCATTATTTGCTGGTGATAACGTAAGAGAAGAAGATGATGTTATTTTAAAGCTTAGAGATGAAAATAAAGATAATTTATCAGTTGTTATTCAAACTGCTTTATCACATTCTAGAATCGGTTCTAAAAATAATTTAATTATTGCTATTTTACAAAACTATCAATCTGTTTTAAAGCAATCTTCTATTGCTGTTGAAATTTTTAGAGCTCCATTAAAGAAGATTGTTGAATTAGATACCAGAGCAACTGCTAAGGCTACTTTAAAAGCAAGAGAAATTTTAATCCAATGTTCTATGCCATCAATTTCTGAAAGAACTGAAGAATTAGAACATATTTTAAAGAGTTCTGTTATTTCTTCAAAGGGTGAAGTTGGTGGTGTTCCTCAACATACTTTACCATCTGTTTCTGTTATTCAAGATATCATTGATTCTAAATATACTTTATTTGATGTTTTAACACCATTCTTATGCTCTGTTGATCCATGGGTTGCTGCTGCAGCAGCTGAAGTTTACATTAGAAGAGCATATAGAGCTTATTCTGTTCAAGGTGTTAAACATGAAATGCCAGAATCAACTAATGAACTACCAATCTTAAAATGGAGTTTCCAATTACCAAGTTTAGCAACTTCATCTTTTAATGCTGTTCCAGAAACTTTAAGAAATGAAAATACTATGAATAGAGCTTTATCCGTTTCTGATTTAACTTTTATGATTAACAAGAATGATTCTCAACCTATTAGAACTGGTGTTTTAGTTGCTGCAAAACATTTAGATGATGCTGAAAGAGCATTATCTACTGGTTTAATCTCATTAGCTAAGGATGTCAAAGATTCTTCCGCTTTAGTCAATGTATGTAATATCTTTATTAATTCTACTGATGGTTATGCTGATGGTGCTTCAATTATTACTAAGATGAACCAAATTGTTGATGATTATAAGACTGAATTAAACAATGGTGGTATCAGAAGAGTTACTTTTGTTGTTGGTGATGCTGATGGTTCTTATCCAAGATATTTTACTTTTAAGACTACTAAAGTTGGTGAAAAGTATTCTGAAGATTTAATGATTAGACATGTGGAACCAGCGTTAGCTTATCAATTGGAATTAGGAAGATTATCTAACTTCAACATTAAATCTATTCCAACAGATAACAGAAACATTCATGTTTATGAAGCTACAGCTAAGAACTCATCTGGTATTGATAGAAGATACTTCACTAGAGGTATTATTAGAACTGGTTCTATTAAGAGTGATATTACTGCATCTGAATACTTAACTTCAGAAGCTCACAGATTAGTCTCTGATATATTAGATCAACTTGAAATTCTGGACACTTCTAATACTGATCTGAACCATATCTTCATCAACTTCTCTGCTGTTTTTAATATCACTCCAGAAGATGTTGAAAACGCATTTGCTAGCTTTTTAGAAAGATTTGGTAGAAGATTATGGAGATTGAGAGTTACTGGCGCTGAAATTAGAATTATGTGTACTGATTCAAAGACTGGTATTCCATTCCCATTGAGAGCTGTCATTAATAATGTTAGTGGTTATGTTGTTAAATCAGAATTATACATTGAAGAAAAGAATGCACAAGGTGAATGGATCTTTAAATCCATTGGTACTCCAGGTTCAATGCACTTAAGACCAATTTCTACTCCTTATCCAACTAAAGAATGGTTACAACCAAAGAGACAAAGAGCACATAAGTTAGGTACTACTTATGTTTATGATTTCCCAGAATTATTTAAACAAGCTCTGATCTCTTCATGGAAGGCATTTGACTCTACTATTAAGGTTAATGATTCTTTCTTCTCATACGAAGAATTAATTACTGATGATTCAGGTGATGTTACTCCTGTTTCTAGAGAAGCTGGTGCTAATAATATTGGTATGATTGCTTTCTTGGTTAATGCTAAGACTCCAGAATATCCAAAGGGTAGACAATTTGTTATTGTTGCTAACGATATCACATTCATGATTGGTTCTTTCGGTCCAAAGGAAGATGCATTCTTTAATAAAGTTACCGAATATGCAAGAAATCGTGGTATTCCAAGAATTTACTTATCAGCTAACTCTGGTGCTAGAATCGGTATTGCTGAAGAACTGTTACCATATTACAAAGTTTGTTGGAATGAGCCTACTGATCCATCCAAGGGTTTCTCTTACTTATACTTAAGTGAAGAAGATATGGCTAATCTTGAAAAAAGTGGCAAATCATCTGCTGTTGTTACTTCAAAGGTTGTTGAAAATGGTGAAACAAGATACGTTATTGATACTATTGTTGGTATGGAAGATGGTTTAGGTGTTGAATGTTTGAAGGGTTCTGGTTTAATTGCGGGTGCTACTTCAAGAGCTTACAAAGATATCTTTACTATTACTTTAGTTACTTGTAGATCTGTTGGTATTGGTGCTTATTTGGTCAGATTAGGTGAAAGAGCTATTCAAGTTGAAGGTCAACCAATTATTTTAACTGGTGCTCCAGCTATTAACAAATTACTTGGTAGAGAAGTTTATTCTTCTAATTTACAATTAGGTGGTACCCAAATTATGTACAAAAATGGTGTTTCTCATTTAACTGCTGCAGATGACTTAGATGGTGTTGAAAAGATTATGAAATGGTTATCATATGTTCCAGCAAAGAGAGGTTCCCCAGTTCCAATCTTAGAAAGTGAAGATACTTGGGATAGACCAGTTGATTTCAAACCAACTAAGAATGAACAATATGATGTCAGATGGATGATTGAAGGTAGAAATACTGATTCCGGTTTTGAATATGGTTTATTCGATAAGGGCTCATTCCAAGAAACTTTATCTGGTTGGGCGAAAGGTGTCTGTATTGGTAGAGCTAGATTGGGTGGTATTCCAATGGGTGTTATTAGTGTTGAAACTAGAACTATTGAAAACTTATATCCAGCAGATCCAGCTAATCCAGATTCTACTGAATTCTTAGTTCAAGAAGCTGGTCAAGTTTGGTATCCAAATTCTGCATTCAAAACCGCTCAAGCTATTAATGACTTTAATCATGGTGAACAATTACCATTAATGATTTTAGCCAATTGGAGAGGTTTCTCTGGTGGTCAACGTGATATGTACAATGAAGTTTTGAAATATGGTTCATTTATTGTTGATGCATTAGTTGATTTCAAGCAACCAATCTTTACTTACATTCCTCCAACTGGTGAATTAAGAGGTGGTTCTTGGGTCGTTGTTGATCCAACTATTAACAATGATATGATGGAAATGTATGCAGATGTAGAATCCAGAGCTGGTGTCTTAGAACCAGCTGGTATGGTTGGTATTAAATATAAAGAAAATAAACTTGTTGATACCATGAATAGATTAGATGGAAAATGTATTGAATTAAAATCTAAGGTTGATGCTGCTTCTTCTGAAGAAGAAAAATCTGAATTATCCAAGGAATTAAGTGCAAGACATACTAAATTATTCCCAATTTATCAACAAATTTCAGTTCAATTTGCTGACTTACATGATAGATCTGGTCGTATGTTAGCTAAGGGTGTCATTAGAAAGGAATTAGAGTGGGCTGATGCTAGAAGATATTTCTTCTGGAGAGTTAGAAGAAGATTAAACGAAGAATATTTAATCAAGAGAATTTCAGAACAAATTCCATCTTCTACAAGATTAGAAAAGACTGCAAGATTAAATTCATTCTATCCATCCACTTTAGATGCTCAAAATGATAAAGACGTTGCCGTGTGGATTGAAGAAAACCACAAGTTGTTAGATTCACAATTGAAGAAATTAAAGGGTGATGCTGTTAAACAAACATTAGCCAAATTATTCAAGAGTGATATTAAGAACACTCGTCAAGGTTTAGCTGAAATCGTTTCATTATTACCTGTTGAAGAAAAAGAACAAATCTTGAAGGCTCTTCAATAGATTTGTTATTGCCATTAATGTAACTTGCTTATAATTTTTCTTTGTTTGTTTGTTTAAAATAATTATTTTCATGTCTCTTTAATGCTCTTTTTCTATCAATAGGTTTTATTATGCTTATATTTTTTGCATAACTGTGTACATACTCTTTATATTTTTTTAGTTTGCCTTTTTAATCAATAATATTTTAGTTTTATAACAAAACACGATATTGTATTCTGTAAATTGAAGATTCAAAATTTATTTGGGGGATTGGAATCATGATTTTGTACTTGAGATAAATTTGTGCTGTTTACTCTGTTAATTACATGCTGAAATATCAGAATGGGAATCCCTGCGGAATATCTTATCTAAGCTATACAAAATAACATAAATGCACCGCGTCCTGCATTCCGTGAAAACAGAAATTTCCTAATCCGGTAAAACTGATAACCGAGAAATTTAAAATTTAGTATGGCGAATCTTTTCAAACGGTATACGGCATATCTAAAATCATAAACTAATGAAAAGGCCAATTAAATATATATATATATACTCTGTTATGCAATTAACTATTTAAACAAACAAATATTTCTATTTTTTAAAATTATTACTTCATTATATCTTTTACTGTACTCCACTTCTTCTTTCCTTTCTACTTCTTTTTTAAAACTATAATAATATTATTCTGTACTTTATCACATTCTTGTTCAGCATTTTAACTAAAAAGATACAATAAAATTGAGAAAATATTTTTAAAATTAAATAACTAGTATTACCATTACTTTTTATTTTTTTTCTACTGCTACTGCTATTACTAATAATAATAATAATAATAATAATAATAATAATAATAATAATAATAATAATAATAATAATAATAATAATAATAATAATAATAATAATAATAATAATAATAATAATACTACTACTACTAACAATGAGATTATTATCCACTTTACTTTTCTTCTTCTTTTTACTTACTTTTACCTTTGCAGCTCCTATCAACAAGGAAACTGAGCGTTATATTATTCAATTAAAAAAGCCAGAAGATCTTGATATTTTGATGGCTCAAGATGATAAAGTTAGATCTTTTGCTCACTTAAGAAACGAAATCAAGAAAGTTTATTCTATTGGTAAAGAATTTGAAGGTTTTATTGGTGAATTTTCTAAGGAAGTCATTGACAGAATTAGATCTAATCCATTAGTTGAATTTCTTTGTCATGATTTTCCAATTGAAGCTCTTGATGTCTCTGCTCAATATGATGCCCCATCCCATTTAGTAAGACTTTCACAAGAAGGTCCTGTTGAAGATGATGAAGATTCTACGTATTACTACTCCGAAGAATTTCAAGGTAAAGGTGTTAATGTTTACGTTATTGATACTGGTGTCTCTACTAAAAATCCTGATTTTGAAGGTCGTGCTATTTTAGGTCCAAATTTTTCAAGTGATTTAAGGAACATTGATTATATTGGTCATGGTACACATGTTGCTGGTATTGTAGGTTCTAAAACTTATGGTGTTGCTAAGGAAGTAACAATTCATTCTGTTAAAGTTTTAGATAGAAAAGGTCAAGGTACTTTATCAGCTGTTATTGAAGGTTTAGAATATGCAGTTAATCATCATTTAGATAGTGGTGTACCAGGTATTGCAAATTTATCTTTAGGTGCAGCTAGAAGTACTATTTTAGATGCAGCAATCAAAGCTGCTTATGATGCTGGTTTATTAGTTGTTACAGCTGCTGGTAATAACAATATGAATGCATGCCGTACATCGCCAGCTGGATCTCCATATGCAATTACAGTTGGTTCTATTAATGATAAGAATGATCAAATTGCACATTTTTCAAATTGGGGTAATTGTGTAGATATTTTTGCTTCAGGTGTGGAAGTTAGAAGTTTAAGTAATAAACAAGATGAATTTCAAATTTTAAGTGGTACTTCAATGTCAAGTCCTATTGTTGCTGGTCTTGCTGCAATTATTGCTGAACAAGGTTATGATGCTGCAGATATTCCATCTGAAATTAGAAACATGGCAGTTTGGAATGCAATTCCATCTTCAAATTTAAGAATGAGAGCAGGTACTCCAAATGCAATTGTAAACAATGCCGTGGATGTTTCACAATATTCTGTAAACATGCTTTCCAATTTTACTTTGACTTTTTAATAAATTAGAAAACATTAATCATAATTTTGTACAAAAAAATAAAATGCAAAAAAAATATTGAAACTTTAAAACTTTTTTTTCCCAACTTTACAATTCACAAACTTAATAAAGCAAAATCTCTCTTTTTTTTAAAAAGATTTGCCCATTTCCTTTATATGAAGTTTCTTTTTATGTAACTTAGTATTATAGCTTTTTAGAAAAATAATAAAAAAAAATTAATAAAAAATAAAACAATCCTTCAAATAACTTTTTAAGATTTTAAAATATGCCAATTTTATAAGCTTATGCGCTGTTCATAATTAATTTCGAAGAGAGTTAGAAAACAAGTCTATGCGTTTCTTTTTAAAAAAAAACAACGAAATACAAAGGATGAAAATTAATATAAAAGTAAAACAGAAAAGTAAAAACAGAAACTATAAATATACAATTTGGAGTCAAACTAGAGACAGATATGATAATGAAAAGAAACCTTCTGCGAGTCACGAAAAACCACTAAATGTTAGTACACATTTGATATTTAAATTTTTAAGGATCATAAATGGCAAGAGTGACTGAAAGAGATAACTAAATCGCCTGTATTCATATCATAATTTAAACATAATTGAGAAAACTTGCATTCAATTGGAATAGATGTAGCATGATTAATCGAATCAATGGTGGATAAATTCAAAGCTTCTGGATCAATAGCTGAATCTGTGAAAGAAACACCAGAATGATCAGATGCACATTTAAGAACTTTTTTCAATACGGTTTCATCTGTAGAATCATTATTTATATTAGGTAACAAAAATTCTGCATTAGTAATTTCATTTATTGGTACAACATATTTATCATACAAAAGTTTCAAAACATTTTGTGAAGACTTATTATCTGAAAGTGAAGATTTAAGAAGTTCATCCAAAGAAATTTTGGTCATAAATATAATACGATATAAATCTTGAGTTTTGTTTAATTTTAAAATTGTCAAATAGTGATTAAAATCTTTTAATATAGATTGTTTACTTTCACAATCTTCACATATTTGTTTTCCTAATCTATGTTTTTGTAAAACTGTTTTACATGATAAACAAAGATTGGCTTGTGTTGGAGATAATGCATGAGGAGCTACTTTATAATTAGAGGATTGATCATGATGATATTTTGCTAAAAAAGATAACTGTAAAAGTGATTGTTGTTCTGCTGTGAGTGTTAATGGATTAAGTTTTGGATCAATTGAAAGAATATTAAAAGAAAACAGTTGTTCATTATAAGCCAGATCTACATCAACAGCATCATCATCAAGTTGAATTTCTGTATTTTCAAGCATAGCAAGTGTTTGATCAAAAGATTGTGATTGAAAATTCAATGGATCTGCAACAAATGTATTTTTGGCTGGTACGATATTGTTCTTAAATTGGAAAGTTGAAGGTATAGTGTTTGTAATTTTAATGTCTTTAGTAACATTGATATTATTATTTGTAAAAGCTGAATTTTTATTCAATGTGGGAACTGAAATGTTTGTTGGAGCAGAAGTAGCAGTTGGATTAAATTGCTTACTAGCTGCCTGATAAGCTTTTGATGTATTTTTCAAATGTTCTGCAAGTTGCTCAATTTCTTCTCTCGTTGGATTAGGTCTATTTCCAGCATTGGCATCAGCATTAAGTTTTCTTTTTGCTTGGTTAAATTTTTTCTGATCTCTTTCAATCATACGACAACGAAAGCAAGTTTTGAATTGTAAATGATCTGGGTCTTCATCGAGGGTTCTCTTACGTTTACAACGACGACAGGTAGATATTTTACCATTGACATAATAATAAATATTTGTGTTATTCATTATGGGAAAAAAAAAATATCAATCTCTTTTATCTAAAATTATTATGATTCTAGTTTACAAAAAAAAATTTGTGAAATGTTGTGATTTAGTGATAACTGTTTGTTTGTTTGATAGTTTGTTTGTTGTTGTTTGGATATTTGCCGCGATTTGGAAAAGTTGGCTAACTGGTGAGTGTGAGTGAGGATTGAGGATATAGTAGCAGTAGAGGAGAGGATGGTGTCAGGACCGATGTTATGTGTGTGTGGACAGACTGTGTTACTTTGCGATTGCTGGAACAGCTCTATGTGATGTGTATGAAAAAGAAGACAAGATTGAAGAGAGGAAGAAAGAAAGTGTTGGTTATTTGGCCTCTTTTCTTTTCATCCTTTTTCTTCCAGGAGGGCAAAAAAAAAGAGGAAAAAATCAGGTTCAGGTTCTGTGGGCGTCGATCGACGCACCTGTGCACCGTTCCAGATTTATAAATTGGACAAAGAACATCTGACATTTCAATACGATACGTCTAACTTCTAACATGAATAATGAGAAGATATTATTAAATAAATAAAGTACAGGAAATATGAGGATATATAATACTATAACTGTTATATATAATCAGAATATGGTTAAGATTGGAATCTTGAATGTTTGAGTAAAAGCGTAACGGATTTTATTATTTTTATTGTAGTTGTTGTTGGTATTGTTTTAGAACTTGAAGAAACCTTGTTCTTCCAAGTATAAAACAATCTTTTGAATAGCAACATTCAAAGAATCTTCGATACTTAAATCAGCAGAGACTTCAGCATCATCAATAGATTTGAAATTAGAGATAGCTGCTTCACCAGCTTCAGTAGAGTAAAAACCAGATCTATCATTTGATTTACAAACATCTAATGGAGTTTCAATTGAAACAGTGATAAAAGAGCCAGCTTTAGAGACAGTCTTCTTTAAGTTAATATATTGACTAAATTGGTGAACTTCTTTAGCATTTGCAATAATGACACCAGCACCAGATCTAACTAATTCACTTACAATAAATGGTAAAGCTTCAGCATTAACTGAATCTTCATCAAGTAAAGTTATGTGTCTACCACCTTGGAATTGATTAAAAGTGGCTTGTAATGCAAAACTTAAAGCTTGAACACCAGAAAATGGTAAACCAGATAAGTATAATGCAAAACCTTGAGATGGTCTTGGTGGATGAGAAGTTCTTAAAATTTGAACAACTTCTGGGTAAGAGAACCATTCTGGAATATGAGTACCATCTCTTAATCTCTTTCTTAATTCAGTACCAGAGATAGAACATGTCTTTGTGCCTGATGAAACTAAATCAATTGGAGAATATCTATCTTCATCTGGTAAATATGTAACCATTCTAAATGGAACAACTTCAATTTCTAATTCCTTTGCAAATTTTTCAACTAAAGTTTGAGCATCATATGGACCATAGAAATCAACACCCTTAGAATTAGAACCTGGACCAGCATGGTCTCTACCAACAATGAAATGAGTTGCACCATAATTCTTTCTAATAATTGCATGCCAAACAGCTTCTCTATCACCGGCCATTCTCATAGCTAATGGTAATAAAGCAAGTTTTGCCATACCATTTGGATATTTCTTAATGATTTCTTGATAAACCTTAACTCTAGTATGATGATCAATATCACCTGGTTTAGTTAATCCAACAACAGGATGAATTAAAATATTTGCAAGTTTATCCTTTGCGGCTCTAACGGTTAATTCTCTGTGAGCTCTATGCATTGGATTTCTAGTTTGGAATGCAACAACTTTATTCCAATGTCTTGATTGAAATTCAGATCGTAATTGAGCTGGTGTCTTTCTAAATTCAGTATAATCATAATGTTTTGGTAAATTAATAGCATCTAAAGAACCACCAATATAATAATCACCAGCAGTATCTAATAAGTATCTAATAGCTGGATGTTCTGGATCACCTCTGAAAACTTTCTTAGCTTCTTCTTCTTTGTTTGGCTTATAAATATCAGCAATAGTAATAATAGCTAATGGAGCATCATCTCTTGGATCTCTTAATACAACTCTTTCATTTTCGGAGAAGATTTTTGAAGTTTCTTCAGAAACATCTAAAGTTATTGGGATAGACCAAATTTCACCAGAAGCTAATCTCATGTTATTACAAATTGATTCATAATCTGTTTTAGTATTAAAACCAGTTAATGGAGAGAAACCACCATTAAGAATTAATTCTAAATCACATAATTGTCTATCAGTTAAATTAAGAGACTTTAATGTTGAAGTTTCAGCAAGAAGTTCTTCTTTCTTTGAAGCATCTCTTTCGATCAAGTCTTGTAAAATACCACCGTGAGGAGTTAACATCTTTAATAAATTTGTATGTAAAGTTGTGATGAATTAATCAATCTAACAAAGGAAATATTTCAAAGAAAAAAATAATAACTCTTTAAAGAAAAATATAAGTAGCAAACAAATGGAAAGAAAAAACAAATTTACTTATATTTATTCGAAGACCAAAAGTTAACTTGTCGAGATCATATCAAGACTTTGAATTTGTTGTGAAATTTGTTAAATAATGTTAATAGATTTTTCTTTTTTTCTTTTTTAATTTTTAATTTGTAATAATGATGTCAAATCTTCGGCTTGGACTTGTTTCTGAAAAATTCATGCAGTGAAAATGTGTTGTTAATAATGAAGTGTTCGGAGAAGAACTGTGGCGTTTTTGTTCCAAGTCCGTTTTGGGACGTGTCCTGCTTTTATGAGAGCCACAATTTCCTCATCTGGCGATTTGCTGCATTAATTTAACAGAGTCACGTGAGCACCCATTGCTTAAGACACGTGAGTCCAAATGCTAAGACACGTGACCTATTTTTTTTCAAATTAAATCTTTTTTTTATTTTTTTAAATTTTTCATTTATACAATTGTTGACCTTTTGCCTAATTAGGAAATTTGGTTTTAATTTCCGCTTACGGGAAAGAAATTGACCAGTTGTCTTTAGACATTTTCTTCAAATGAAAGAAGTATGTATTAGGATTTTTATTGTTCATGTATTTATGTACAATTATCAATAATTATCTAATAATCTGGACTTGTGACTAGTAACATTTTCCATTTTTATTTAATATTTTTCGTCAAAAGAAGTATAGATATAATTTAAGGTACTATCATGTCAGCTCCTGCATCTCCTAAAAGAATTGCTAAAAAACAATCATTATCTATTCTGTCTGGTTCAGCATTGAACCAAATAAATAATTTACAAAACAATGATCAAGTAAAATCAACAAAAAATAGAATAATAAGTGAATCTACTGGTTTGATCAAGTTTTCTATCAAGAAACTAGAATCAAAAGATAAAGAAGAAATCTCAGATGATAAGAAAAATTGTCAAAATGATGAGATTAACGAAGAAACTGATGTTATTTCGGATGAAGCTGAGCATTTTGATAAAATGCCAATATTTATTCCAATTAATTGTGATAAAAATAGTAATACAGAGGATGATACCCAAGAAATTTTGTTTAAAATGGCTGCTCAACAAAGAAAAGTTTTAGATTTAACTGAACAATTGAAACAAGCAAAGGACGAACTTTTGAGGCTGCAAGAACAATGTAAAACATCAAATGTTACAAGTAGTATAATAGAAGCTACAAACTCATCAAATATAGTTCCAAGATCAATGATTCCAAAAACTACACAAGTGGCATCTACATTAAGAAAATCAACATCTATTATGAATTTAAATCCCCCTAAAATCAATGCACAAGAACAAATTTTAAAAACACAAAAACAAGTTGCTGATACATTAAGTCAAATAACATCAAATATATCTAATTTGAATATGAATATTTCAAATATGAACATGTCAAATAACAATTTTCTTCTTAAAAGTAAGTCCTTTTTTGAAACAAATTTTAACAAGAATATTCAAATTGGAAATGAATTAATTAATTCAATATTTGAAAATGATAAAGAAGAAAATACAGATGATGAAGATGTTTCCATTGAAGATGATACTCCAAACTTTGAATATAGTGTTGATTTTGATTTAGATCGTCTTACAAAGATGAATATTAGTAAAAAAATGAAAGGAACCATTTTAGAAGATTTAGATGAATATGACGAAGAAGACGATAATAAATTAGTAAAGAAACTGTCAAACATAAGTGATGAATCTGAAAATGATTATGGTGGAGATGTTACTAATCTGTAAAACAGAAAACTTTTTAGCATACATAGTTTGTAATTAATCTATAAAGCATATATTAGCAAAAAAAAATGTACAAAATATTTAAATATTTTTTTGATTAATCTATAAGGTTCTTTTAATGTAAATAGGATCATAGACAGCATTATGTTTCTCATAAAAATTTTTGCATTCAATAACACGTAGTTCACAATCTTTCATGTTCTTATCTCCTATCTTACCTGAAGTTTTTCCAAGTTCTTTAGTGACGGTCAAAACATTTTTCATTACTGTTAGTACTTCATTCACTGAAATTATAATATCTTGTGATTTTATCAATCTATCTAGTAATAAAGCTGAGAACATATCTCCTACTCCTGTGAAATATCCAGGTATTTTATCTATTCTGTAAAAAACAATATGATCGAGTATGTCTAAGCTAGAAACGCAACAATATATAGTTTCTGGACCACCATCTAAATCCTCAAAAAGTTCAGCAAATAATGAAGATAAAACAATATGTTTAACTTTATATTTATCATGGAAAAGTTTTAAAGCTTGTTTTAAAGATTCAATACAAACTATTTTACAATCTAAAAGTAATTCAAGTTCATATTGATTTGGTGTTGCTATATCAACTTGTTGAGAATCTAATATTTGTCTATAAATTGGAATAACATTTTTTTCAACGTATAAAACACCTTCATCTCCCATTACAGGGTCTAAAAGCCAAGTAACCTGATTTCCGTTTTGTTTACCTCTATTCCTTATATCCAAACATATTTTACCTACAGCTTCTAAAGTATCAAATCCATGAACATAACCTGTAAGTACTGCATCATATTTAATATCGATTTGTTTTAATCCTTTATAAATATTAATAAGTTCATCACCAGTTGAACAAACTCCTTTAAGATCTCCATAACCTGTATGATTACTAAAATTGACAGTATTTAATACATCAACATCCCAATCTAACATTTGTAATGGAAATGTTGAAGCTTTGTTTCCAACATAACCATGAACAACATGAGATTGAATACTTAAAATTGATTTTGATTGTACAATGGTGTTTTCTAAATTTTCCATAATTTTTCTCTATATCTGAATTACTTTCTTTCTCTAATTTTGCTTTTCAAAGTACCAGGAGGGGATTATGATATATATATATTTAGATAACGTATAGAGACATATTGTTGATTCCTTGGACGATCTAGCGTATTATCATATTGGTAAAAAGATAGATAGATAGCTGATTGATTGATTGATTCTTCGGATGATATTGGCATTGGTAGTAATTCGGATTTGAAAAACCGAGTGAGAGCGAGTCAACGTTGCCATGCCCAATATGGCAATTTAGGCGCCAGTCCTCCAAATCTGATTCATGTTTGGCAACAAAAGGAAGGCAGAACTAAGTTGAAAAGAAAAAGAGGGGGGATTATGGTTTATATGTATACATGATCTATAAGGTCCGCATCATCAATAATTATACATCCATTGGCAGAATTGAGCCCAAACAAAGCAAAGACACAAATGAGATAGAAAGAAGCCCAAAACATCGGAGATAATGTTTTTAACTGTTGGGCACGTTTAATTGATATAGCATGCTAGTTGCTAGTTGCTAGTTGTTGGCCTGTGGCCTGTGCAGAAAATTCTAATTTGAGAGTGGAGAGCGATGTCAAATGTCAAATCACTCCATAACCGAAGGAAGAATAAGATTGAAATTTCAATGGTGGATTTGGACTATTTCATGTTTATTCACATTTAGCAAAGACTTAAGAATACTGATAATAACTCTAAATAAGACATTTGGAATGGAAACAGTCCATTGCTTGGAAAAACTGCCGAATTCAATATTAAATCGTATAATTGATTATCTTCCCCAACAAGATAAACTTAATTTACTTTATACAAATTACCAATTTTATTTGAATGTTCAACCTTTACTTTACAAAAATCTATTATTTACAAAAGCAACAGAATTAAAATGTCCTCATACTTTTGATGAGTCTTTGTATACGATTGTTGGTGTTCTTAATTCTCCTCTTGCAACTGATGAACTTAATAACAAAATTTATGATGCTAGACAAAAGATTTTATTAGAGGCGTTGACAATAAATACCGAGTTATGTAAATATATTGAAAATATTATTATTGAAGGAGATTATCATAATGATGATTATATTGATGAAATTGAAGATGTAATTTTATCAGATTTGTTGAATTTCTTAATGAAAAATTGCTTAAACCTTAAACGTATCTCTACTTTTAATATTTCAAATTTTAACTGTATAATACCTCAATTAACAAATATTCAATTAAAATCTTTAGATCAATTTGATAAAATTTTAAATTCTAAAGTAAAAGAACTTCATTTTGATTCATTAAACAATAATTCAATTAATATGGATAAATTTAATGATACTGATATAATATCACTATTTAATCAATTAGATACTTTAACTTTTAACAGTGAAATATCACAAGCTATTATTTTGAAAAAATTAAACAAAATAATATCAGAATCCAATATTAAACATGCATTTACTTTTAAAAACCTAAAATTAGTTTGTTATCATTTATTTGATGATCCAACTAATCAAGTTTGTTCATTTTTAAAAAATATTGATTTTACTAAATTAAAAAAATTTGAATTGGTTCTTGGATGTGATGATATGACATGTAATTGTTTAAATAATTTTATTAAATTTCTCACAAATCAAAATTTGAATTTAAATTCACTTTCATTAGTTCAAAAAACTGCACATAGAGAACATAATTATACAGAAATATTTGATTTTCATATAACAGAACTGATAAAACAATATCCGAAAAAGGAAAATTTAAAAACTTTAAGTATACGACATGCTCCACCAAATGATTTTAATGTAGGTGATGGTTTTGAAGGTAATTATTTACATAGGAAAACTCTTTATGAATCAATTATACCACTTTTAACAGGTTTAGAAAAATTAATTTGTCCAACATTTTTACAATCTATTTCTGGTTATGAACAAATGATTTCAAATCTTTTATGGAATGGATGTGATTGTGAACATTGTACTGATTATTTACCAATTTTTGATCAATATATACTAAGACATCAATATTATGATGAAGTTAAAAGTCGTATGACAGATATGATATCTCCTATTTTATTTGGTAATGTTGGTAGAGTACTTTCGAGTAGACTTGAAGAAGAATGTGATATGTTTCTTGATACAATTCCACCATTAAATAGATACTGGAACTTTCATTCTTCTTCATATCAAATTACTCATATGGAGAATTGTCACATTGATAAATCTGCATTTCCTCCTATAGCAATTTGTGTTGCACATTTCTTACAAGAATATGTTGATTCAATTGGCAGTATGATACCTGGATTACAGAGATGTGTCTTGTCGGGGGTATTCTTTGATCGTGTCAGCTCAGAAGAAAGCTCGAAGAATTGGTACTGTTCAGATTCATAGCTTTAGTAGTTAAGACAAAACATAAAACAGTCTGAGCCTCCAAAGCTGCGATATGGCGAGTGTTTGTTTATTTTTGATGACAGTGTGGCGCATGGCCGCGTGAAGAACAAAGAACAAAAAGTTTTGTTTATATTTTTAACTTGTATAGATGAGATGACGATTTCTCCCTTAATTAGTATACACTAGAATCAACCTATACTTATCCGACTAACAAGAATCAATAAACATAATCATATATAACATCTTATAATATAATGACCGATGATACTGATATCGTCAATCGATTTGTGGATGAACTAGCTAACAAGCTGAAACAAATATCAACTACCTTTTTTCATAAAACACTTTCCTACAACATAACTGATATTGAAAATTTTGTTAATCAAGAAGAAATCCGTATACTATATCTAATAGATACAGATTTAAATGGTATGTACTAAATTTGAATTGAAAATATTGCTTAAAATACATATTTATTAACATTATTTACTAACATATTCTAATTTTTTCTAATTCTTATTTTTTTTAATAAAGCCACCGTCATCTTTGATGAAAATGATAGTCGTATATTGAATTCAATTTCATTTTTAATTGCAGTGGTTAAGAAAAACACAAAATGGAGTTTATTGACACCTATAGATAATCAACTGATTGTACTTAATATTCCAACTTCTAGAGAAACTGGTAATCCTGAATTTGGTGTTGATAATTTGAAATCATTAGTTAAATATGGTGTTGGCTCATATTTTAATTTACTCGAACAAAATGGACAGTTAGAAACTTTATCACAAAATTCTATAGAAATTACAAAATTTAGAATAAAAAATTTATTAATTGATGTTCAAGGTTTACATCAAACCATTCAAACACCACAATTACTATCAAATATTTCAACTGCAATTCAAAATTTGTTAGATGAAAATGAAGGACTCGAAATTACACAAATTTTAGAAAATAACACAGAACTTATAAATGATGTCCATTTTTTAAACTCTCTTCAATCATTAGTCAATACATGGGTAAAACAGATTAAGAATATAATACAGTTAGATCATAATCCAACAGATGGAACAATTCAAGATGAAATCATTTTTTGGAATGAAAAAGAAAATGTTTTATCTTCAATTAAAGATCAACTTGATTCAAAACAAATAGATTTAATTTTAACTATTCTTAAAAATAGTAAAAGATCTCATAGTGCTGTATCATTAATTTCAAATTTATCTGTCAAAAATTCATTAAAGCAAGCAACATTGAACAACGATTTTCTTAAAACTTTAAATGTTAATAATCTATATTCAGCAGAGAATATGAAAGAATTAAAATTATCAATTGAAGATATTTTTGATAATCTTAAAAAATTAAAACATAATAAATATCCTGTTGAAAAAGCTGTAAGTTTAATAAAGATGATTACAGCAATATTTGAAGCTAAACTTGTTTATATTATTTCAAAATCTAATCTGTTTTTGATGGAATCAAGCAAATTTGATCAATTAAATGAAAATATATCAGATCAACTCAACTCTTATGATAATAACATAAGATTAATCATTAATATAATGAGAGGATTGTTAAGACAACAAGATAATATATTTATACCAATTAAGATTGAAATTCCATATTATATAAAAGAAAAAATGGATATAATAAAAACGATCAGAAGTGATAATGAAAACTTCAATTCTTCTATTTTATCCTTAGTTGATGATATTGACTCATCTTCCAATAACAATTTACAAATATATCAACAAGTTTATAATGAATCACAAAAAGCTTATGAAATTCTATCAAATTTAAATATTGTCAAACTTTTCAAAATTGATAGTCAACTTTTAGATTCACATAAAATAAGTTATTATCAACAAATTTCTTTTATTGAAAGAAATATAATTGGTATTATTAAAAGAATGCTTATTGATGCAAATGATAATCCTGATTTGATGTTTCCTATATTTGAAAAATTTCAAATTCTTATAAATAAACCTCAATTTAGATTGATGTTACAACAATTCCATTCAATTTTATTACAATCAATAGAACAAAATTTAGAAAGTTTAGAATTACAATTTTCATATCAATTACAAATAAAAAACTGGTTATCATTGAAAAACTTTGGTGATTTTTCAGCAAAATTAATATGGATTAAACAATTGTTATATCAAATTGAAAAGATTATTAATCATCTTGAACTTGTTTTAACTAAACAGTGGTCTAATTATCCAGAAGGTAAGAGATTTTCTACTAAAATTTCACAATTGTTATCAGAAATTAATATTGATTCTCTTTTTGCTGAATGGATTGATGAAACTAATCAAAGAATATCTAACTCTTTTATGAAATCATCTGTTCTTTCTCAAGTTTTACTTAAAAATGAAGAATATCAATTTATGCTAAACATGGATAGTAAAGACACAGATATTAGCAATGAAATTAAATGTTTGAAATCCATGGGGCTTCAAGTCCCACGTAATATAGTTACGTATTCTGAAAAAGTTAATTCTGTGAAAAGATTTTCCTTTCAAATAGATGAATCTCTAAGGCAATTTTATGATATTATTGACAAAATTTATAAACTTAAAGATTTTAAGATGTTAGTTGAGCCAGAAGTTGAATCTATTCATGCTATTATTAAATCAATTAGTACAAAAACTTGGTTCGATATTTCTAAAGCTAATGAGTTGGCTGATAATAATTTGAACATTATAGATAATAATGAAGATCTGTCGATCCTTAATTGGATATTCCATCTTCGAGAAAAAGTGATAAATCTGTCCTCGTATGTTAATGAATTAATGGCTACCAAGGATAAATATTATTTGTATATGGCTGAATTTGAAAATTGTGAATATTCTCACTCTTCTTTCTCTAATTCTATCATGACATTGCAGAGTTTATTGGTTGGAATAACTGGAATGAAGTCCCAATCATGTATGGATTTTATTGGTTTGGTCAACAAACAAATAAAAGTTTGCTTATCTAAGAGATGTAACAAAGAACTTAAAAATTTTTTAAAGATATGGTCTACTAATGATTTTCGATTAGAAACAAACTTGAAGCGTCATCAGATTATCGTTCATGATCTTTCCATTAATATAAATCCTTCATTAGAAACCTCAAAGGAATATTTCTTAGGAATATTAAATTCTTTGATTCTCATAATTAAGGATCAAAAACAACTAATACTGCCCGTATATAATATCGACATAACGGAGGAATTATATTATGATTTTACTGCCTCAGATATTCAACAAATGTATCAAGAAAGCTACATTGCATTATTACATGTATTTGATGAAGCTAATATATTTATTGAACAGTGGAAATCATTTCAATTTTTATGGGATTATCAAATTTCAGAAATTGAAGGTATTGATGATGAAAACTTAGATATTTGGTTTGAAGTTTTGAATAAATTCAAACAAATGAGAGAAACTTTTGATACAGTTGAAACAACTAAAATATATGGACTTCTCGAAATTGATTATGAACAAGCACAAAGTAGAATTTATACTCAATTTGATAATCAACATAGATCGATACTTGATTCATACGGTGCTGTCTTAGAAAAGCATATGCACCAAGAATCATCAGAAATCAATACTTTGAAGGTTAAGATTGAAACTTTAAAATTTGACTTGAGTGATCCAATTTATATTGTTGATATGCTTTCCTTATTGGTAACCGCTAAAGATATTTTGAACTCAAAATCTTCACAACTTGAAAAGATGAAGTTAGGTCAATCAATGTTAGAAAAATACAGGCATAAATTTTCTGTGAATTGGATATCATATGCGCATATCAATGACAATGTCAGAACTATTATTGCACTAGTTTCTCATAATGAAAAATATATTAAATCTCATCATGATATTGTAAAATCTATTATTCAAGATGAAATTCAAAATATTTACAAAACGGCTGTAATTACAAAATCTGAATGGGAAAATCAAAAACCTGATAAGGAATCATCTATCCAGAATGCTATTTCAGTTTTACAAAAATTTGAAACTAGATTTGAAAATATGAGCAAAGAATATCAAAATCTTTCCAAAGCATCACGCGTTGTTGGTCTACATATTGATATGAACTTTGATACTGAGATGGAAGAAATTAAGCAGTTACATTATGTTTGGAGTATCATAATGAAACTCTATAATTCACAGGATAGTATAAAGACGGTAGAATGGGATTCATGCAATGTTACTAAAGTAAAAGCTTCACTTGAAGACTCTTTATCATTGTCTAGATCATTACCTTCACATATCCGTTCTTATCCTGCTTTTGAAAATGCACAGACCAAAATTAAAGATATGTTAAAATCTTTTTCTCTAGTTTCTTTATTACTAAATAGTTCTCTTGATACGACACATTGGGATGAAATTTTTAATCATATTAAACTAAAAAATGCTCCTGAAAGTTTGCTGTTAGGTGATATTCTAGACCTAAACTTGTTACAAAATGAAAAATATATTAAGATGGTAATTAATAAAGCAGAATCAGAAAATGTGCTTGATTCCTCTATCAATGATATTCAACAATCATGGAAAGAATATAAATTTGAAATTTATATCATTAAGCAAAATATATCTCTTATTTCTGGTTGGCCGAGTTTATTTGCTAGAATTGATGATGACATTAATGCATTGGAATCTATTAAAGTTTCACCATATTATCCTAAATTTTCTCATCGTGTCAAGCTCTTAGAAGATAAAATAAACACATTCTCTCAGATTATCAATGTTTGGCATGATGCTCAAAAACAATGGGTGTATCTCTTAGGTATATTCGAAAATAAAGAACAATTAGGTCAAGTTATTCCTATGGACTTATCTAGATTTGAAAATATATCGCATGAATTTAACTATTTGATGTCAGAAGCATTGGCATCCCCTGTGGCTATTGATATAATTGATATTACAGATATATTTCAAACCATCAAACGTCTCTCTGAATCACTTTCCAAAATTAAAAGATCTCTTGTTAGTTATTTAGAAAAACAGAGAGAAATGTTTCCACGTTTTTATTTCATTGGTAATGATGATTTATTGGAGCTTATCGGTAATCCAACCAATTTCATGGTTATTTCTAAACATATTAAAAAAGTATTTTCTGGTGTTTCTTTTTTAAAGTATGATCAGGAACTAATGTTAATTACTGGTATTGTATCAGCTGAGGGAGAAACCCTTGCTCTTATAGAACCAGTCTCACTTGTAAAACATAAAGGATTGGTGAATTGGCTAGGTGCTCTTGAATCAATTATTAAGATGTCGTTGTCAAAACTCTTGATCTCACTAAATGAAGAATTAAACAATTTAGTTAATATAGATCTAGATAAAATGAGGTCTATTTTACAACAATATCCAAATCAAATTATTATTCTTGCATTTCAAATTTACTGGACAAACTCTATTGAAAAAGCTTTAGTGGGCGAAGAGCTTTTATTTCAACACGAAATCTCAAAAAATATTGTAAATATTCTTATCGAATTGATATCATCAGAAATGGAGACTTTGCTTAGAATTAAGACCGAAAACTTACTTATTGAACTTATTCACAAAGAAGAAGTATTGAATAAACTTATCACTGATAATGCTACTTCATTAGATAACTTTGTATGGTTTTCTGAACAAAAATTTTATCTTACAGATATGTCTGATATTACAGTAAATGTTTCCATTGAATTAGGAAATTATGTTACAACTTATGGATATGAATATCTTGGTGCTATAAAAAAGCTTGCTTACACACCATTGCTGAACTCTACATTTACATTGTTATGTGAAGCATTAGATCAAAATCTTGGTGGCTTGCTACTTGGGCCTGCTGGTACAGGGAAAACGGAATCGGTCAAATCACTTGGTTATAACTTTGGTCGTACAGTATCTGTTTTTTGTTGTGATAATACATTTGATGTTGAATCTGTCAGTCGTATTTTGATTGGTCTCTCTCAAGTAGGGGGCTGGGGTTGTTTTGATGAATTTAATAGACTTGACGAAGACATATTATCTGGTATTTCGACTCAAATAGAAAAACTTCAAATAGGTTTAAGTTTAGAGGATGATTCATCTATTGAACTCCTTGGCAAATCATTTACCGTTGTTAAATCGTATGGAATTTTCATTACTAATAATCCAAACTATGAAGGCAGGTCTACATTACCTGACAACATCAAGAGTAAGTTTCTAGCGTTCAGTTTGATGGTCCCAGACACAGGTATTATTACCAGAGTTTTATTAACTACCCAAGGTTTTGTTGACTCCATAAAACTTTCAACTACTCTTGTATCATTTTTCACAAATATGAAAAAATTGTGCTCTGAGCAAAAACACTATGATTTTGGTTTAAGAAGTTTAAAAACTGTTATAACTCATGCCGGAAAACTTATACGTATGAGTGATTTTGCACATCGTAACGCTGATAGTGAGCTAACAATTATTCAAAGAAGTTGCTATGATGTTGTTCTTCCGAGATTAGTCACTGTGGATGAACAAATTTTCCTTCAAGAAATTGGAAAATTTGAAATTGAATACAAACCTTCAAATGATCACAAAGACTTGAAGGATATAATAACTACTATTGCAAAATCTAGAAATCTCGTAGTAACAGAAGAGTGGTTACTCAAATGTTTGCAAATTTATGAAATTCAAAAATTGAACCATGGTTTCATGTTGGTTGGACCATCATGCTCCGGGAAAACCATATCATTTAGTTGTTTCTTGGAATCATTGTCTCGATATTCCAATATTCGTAATGAATGCTACAAGATAAATGCAAAAGTTTTGTCAAAATATTCCTTATTTGGAGAGTTGGATTACACAACAAGAGAATGGAAAGATGGTATTGTTACTTCAATTTTCAGAAAAGCTAGTGAAAGTGATAAAACACAAAAAATATGGATTATATTTGATGGTGATATTGATCCAAATTGGGTTGAAAATCTTAATAGTGTACTTGATGATAATAAGTTACTTACTCTTCCAACTGGTGAGCGTATACCATTACCAGAAAATGTAAGAATAGTCTTTGAGATTGATTCTTTGATGCATGCTACTCCTGCAACTGTGACTAGATGTGGTATAATTACATTCAATAGTCCTTTTTTTGAAATGGAAGGTATGTTTAAAAAATTTCTTTCTGATTTTACTAAAACCAAAATTGAAAATGAAGATACATATAATAAGGCTCTACTCACCCAAAATTTGACTGTTAAAGATTTTAAAGAAAATATTATTAATACTTTCTATGAAATTTTAGATGATATAACCTCTCTGAAAGTATGTGAACTTTCAATGTTATATAGCCCAGTTTTGAGCTACTCCTCATTTAAAATTATTTCTACCATGTTTAGGTTACTCAATAATGTACTTGAAGATTTATTAAAATTTATTGATGGAAATCCGTTATTAGTACGTGGTAACTTTTCTGAGTTTTTAACTAAAAGAATTGTTATAATAATTATATGGTCATTTGGAAGTGAACTTACAGCTTATGATAGAACTGATTTTACCTCAAAATTACTAATGATTCCAAAATTTGAACATATATTTTTGAACGTTTCAGTTGAAGAAGTGTTACATTCACATGTTGTTCTCCCCGATGGAAAGCTTGAACAACCAAAAGAAGCATTAAGTGTAATTGACTTACAGCCTCACATGATTTTAAGACCAGATATCATAATTCCCACTGTTGATACATCTACCTACGAAAAATTGATACATATCGTGATTGATCAACATAATCCATTAATTCTATGTGGTCCTCCTGGTTCTGGTAAAACTATGCTTTTGTTAGCAAGCATACGTAAATCCGTAGGTCTGGATTTAGTTGGAATGAATTTTTCTAAAGAAACTAATATAAACTCTATCATAAAAGCACTGGAACAATCATGTGAGTATAAAAAAGTAAACAATGCTACTATCCTTTGCCCGAAGATTCCTGGAAAATGGGTAATATTATTTTGTGATGAGTTGAATCTACCAAAGGTAGATAAGTATGGTAGCCAACTTGTTATTCAGTTTTTAAGACAATTAATTATTGAAAAGGGATTTTGGCATCCAAAGGATTGTGTGTGGGTTTCAATAAAAAATATTCAGTTTGTTGGTGCTTGTAATCCTGTCTCAACTTTTGGTAGAATTTTAATGACTGAGAGATTCACAAACTTTTGTACCACTATTATGGTTGATTATCCTTCTGATAATTCTTTACGGAGAATTTATAACGTGTATGTTAGATCTGTTTTGAAAACTGTTCCAGACTTAATTGGCTATTCAGAATCATTTTCAAATTTATTGGTGGACATTTACTTAAAATATCAGCAACATTTCAAAGCCTCAAACAAACCACACTATTCATGTTCGCCACGTGAACTCACTAGATGGGTAAAGGGTTTGTATGTTGCATTAAGATCTTCGGAGTCTTACACTTTAAATTCTTTGATAAGATTTTGTGCATATGAAGGTTTGAGATTATTTTCAGATCGACTAATTTTGGAAGAAGAAAAAGAATGGATCTTTGAAATTATTTTGAAGACGTCAAAAACGCATTTCCCACATGTTGATATGTCCGTAATTTTGGCTACTCCGATATTATTCTCAGATTGGCTCAATTATGAATACCAATCTGTTGATAAGGAAATTCTTAGAAAGTTTGTCTCTGAAAGATTTAATGTTTTTAGTGAAGAAGAATCCAATGTTAATATTGTCTTGTATGAAGATCTTTTGGACCATGCTCTACGTATTGATAGAGTGTTAAAGAATGCGCAAGGACATATGATATTAATTGGACCAAGTGGTAGTGGTAAGACAACACTTGCTAAATTTGTCTCATGGATGAATGGTATCAATGTCTTTCAATTAAATGTATCTAAAAATTTTTCCATGGCTGATTTTGATAAAACACTGAGAGAATTACTTATACGTGCTTCAGTTGATGGTGAAAAGATTTGTTTTATAATTGATGAATCTACTGTCTTAGAAAATTCATTTTTGGAACAAATGAATACCTTATTGGCAAATGCAGAAGTTCCTGGTTTGTTTGAAGGTGATGAATTTGACAACTTGATTGCATTGTGTTTAAAGGCTTCAAAGGATGCTGGATTGGTGTTAGATTCCAATGATGAGGTCTATCAATGGTTTGTTCAACAGATTACCAATAATTTTCATGTAATATTTACTATGAGTGATCCGTATTGTTCTAAACATAATCCATTTATTTCATCAACGGCTCTTTTCAATAGATGTGTTATAAATTGGATGGGTACGTGGAGTCAAAAGTCATTATACACAGTTGCTGAACAACTTTTGATTGGTATACCACTTGATAAATCTAACTATAAATTTCAAAAGAAAGATGGCTCTCTTATTGGATTACGAAATATTGTAAACGAAGTATTTGTCATGATTCATAAAAGTGTAAGTAAAGTTCATGGTTTAGAAATTGGTCCATCTCAATTTCTTAATCTTTTAAAAATATTTTCATCTATATTTATTGAAAAAGAAGGTAAATTACAAGCTTTGAATTCACACGTTGATAAGGGATTGACACACTTAAAGGAAACATTTTTAAAAGTTAAGCAGCTTGGTTTTGTTATGTCTGAAAAGGAAAAACAATTGAAAATAGAAGATGAAAAAGCAAGAAAGCTTCTTGATAGAATGATTACAGATCAAAATGAATCTGAAAGAAAGCAAGATATGTCATTAAAAATGCAAGAATTATTTTCTGAGCAAGAAAATTTAATAATAAAGAGAAGAGAAACAGTGATGATTGAACTAAGTGATGTTGAGCAATTGATTGAAGAGGCACAAAAGGGTGTTCTTGATATTAAGAAACAACATCTAACAGAATTAAGATCCATGCATAATCCTCCCGAAACTATTAAACTTGTTCTTGAATCTATTTGTATCATGTTAGGTTATTCTGTTAATGAATGGAGAGATGTTCAACATGTTATTAGACAAGATGATTTTATTGCAAGTATCATTAATTTTAAAGGTGAAAAGCAATTAACGCCAAAACTACTCACTTTAATGGAGGAAAACTATTTAACAAAAAGTAATTTTAATTATGAATCTGCTAATAGAGCAAGTAAAGCTTGTGGTCCATTGTTCATGTGGGTAAAAGCACAACTAAGGTTTTCTGCTATTTCTGTAAAAGTTGGTCCTTTAAAAAATGAACTAAAAAAATTAGAAAATGAGTTAATGGATACTAAAGCTAAATTAATTGCAATTAATGGTTTAATTAAAGATTTACAAGATGAGATAGAGAAGTATAAGCATCAATATAGTGAAACTATTAGAGTTAAAGAAAATATCAAATTAGAAATGGAAACAGTTAAGGAAAAGCTAGATAGAAGTATCAAGTTATTATCAAGTTTAAAGAATGAACGTCAAAGATGGGAAGCGAACATTCTTGAATATCAAGAACAAAACAATTATATGATTGGTGATTCAATTTTAGCTGCATCATTTATTGCATATTGTGGAAACTATGTACCATCCATAAGATTAGAATCACTTCTTAAATGGAAAAATATGTTACAAGAATATAAAATTGAATTTGATAGTCATATAAGTGATTCTCTATTTGCGAAAACTGCAACATCTGAAAATATCATGATATGGCAAAAATATGGGTTACCAAATGATGATCAATTTATTGGTAATACAGCAATTATGGTTTCAAAATTTAATGATCGATTTTCTTTCATTATTGATCCATCTGAATTAATTATTTCCTTTTTATCACGATTAACAGAACCTAAAAAATTGATTATTACTAGTTTCTTAGATCCAGAGTTTAATAAAAAAGTTGAAAATTGTGTTAAATTTGGTGGTATAGTATTAATAAAAGATGGTGAATATTTTGATCCTATTTTAAATAGGCTTATTTCTAAGGATATTCGTGTACTAGGTGCAGGTAGGATGGTTGTAAAATTAGGAGATAAAGAAGTTGATATGTCACCTGATTTTAAATTATTCATTCATACTAAAGACTCTACTTTTAAAATATCACCGTTTATTTCAAGTAGAATGAATGTTCTTGATTATTCATTAACATCAGATTCAATAATAAATGAAGCTTTGAATTTAGCATTACAAATTAAAGAACCTGAAATTGAAACAAAGAGATTAAAATTAATTAAAAATAATAATGAAAGTAAACATCAAATTCAACTTTATGAAAATGAATTATTAACATTATTAAGTTCAAGTGAGGATAATATTCTTGATGATGATAAATTGTTATCTAAACTTGAAATAATTAAGAGTGAAACTATACAATTAGAACAAAAAATTTTAGAATCAGATAAAACTATGCATGATTATAATTTAATTCGAGATAAATTTGGACCATTAGGTGATTTTTATGCTAAGATAATTAAGATTTTTGAAGAATTTACTATTATTAATCCTATTTATCAATTTTCTAGGAATTTTTTGAAACAATTATTAAATAAAACATTGAATAAAACATCAATTTTAACAACAGAAGAACTTAAAATTAAATTTTCTCAAATTGTTTATAAAGAAGTATCAACATCATTATTACAAAAAGATTTAAAAATATTAAATAAATTATTAAATCAATTATTAGGTATTGATAATTTTGAAACAATGAGTATTAGTGAAAGTTTTATTAATAATCAATTTATAATATTAAGATCAAGTAAAGGTAATGATTCTACAATTTTAGTAAAAGAATTATCACAATTATTTAATAATTCAGAAATTATTAAATATTCTATGGGATCTGTTGATGGATTTAATATTGCAAATAGACTTATTATGGATTTAAAGGGTAGTTGTAAATGGCTTATAATTGAAAATATTGAAATATCAAATGAATTTTTAGAATTAATTACAGAAACAATATCAATTTTAAAATTTAATAATAAAGAAAATAGTAAATTTAAATTAATTTTAACATCAAAAATTGATTCATATTTACCACCATTATTAATTCAAACATGTAAACAAATTATAATTGAAAATGAACAAGGAATTAAAAATACAATGATTGATCAATTATTAAATGAAACTAGTATGATAAATATTAATAAATTAAATAATATGAAACCAAAAGAATTTAAAAAGATAATTTTTATACTTGTTTGGTTTTATTCTGTTATTATTTCAAGGTTAAGATTTAAGAAAGGTGGATATAGTAAACATTATGAGATTAATCAAAATGATTTAAGAAATGCTGAAAGATTTATTAAAAAATTTATAAATTCAAAATATATTAAAAATGAAAATAATTTCGAATTTAATGAAAATATTTTTAATATAATTGGTAATATAATTTGTTCATTAATTTTTGGTGGTAAATTTGATAATTTAAATGATTTAAAATTATTAAAAAATTTTGGATTAAAATTGTTTAATATTAAAATGTTAAATTCAATGTTTAATATAATTGATTTAAAATCTAAAGATAAATTATTTGCACCTGAAGGATTTAATAATATTGATTATATTGAATGGATTAAAAATTTACCAAATAATGAACCAATGGATTGGATTGGAATGCCAGAAGATGCGGAAACTAGTCAATTAAAGATAATTGAAGCTAAATGTGATGAATATGTTAGTAAAATACTTGATTTAGTTAAATAATGGATATGTATGTAGCAAATTTTCGATTACGTAAGTATTTTTTATTTTAAAAGGTTAAAATTGAGAGAAAAACGAACAAAGTAATTAATTACATATAACTCTAATTGTATTGTTGGTTGTATATAGTTTGTATATGAATAGATAGATAGATAAATAAATATACATACATACATAATCTATTGAAAATAATAGTATATAATCATGGGTTTATTTTGGGGATCGACAAAAAAAAATGAAAAGGATGATGATGAAATTAAATATAATGAAGAAACAACAATTCCAATAGATTTACAAGATTATCTTAATACTAAGGAATCACAATTAAGTAATAGAGAATTTAAATCATTATTACGTAGACAATCTGAAAATGTTAAAACTGCAAAGGAAGCTGAACTTGAACTTGGAAGTAGTAGTAATGTTGATAATGTTGATAATGTTGATAATTCAATGAATATTATAAATGATAAAGATGGGAATAAGATTGAAATACCAAAATTACCAAGTTCAATATCAACAACTAATAGTATGAAAATGCCAAAAAATTATAAATCATTTGAATTTGAAAAATTTCGTCGTGAACATAATGAAAAGGAAAGTATATTAATTAATTGTTCTGAAATTCAAAATTCATTTTATCAATGTCTTGGAAGGCAAAAATTATGGGATAGAATTAGTGCAATTTCAAAATTAGATAGTGATGAATGTACAAAACTTGCTGATTTTTTTATTGCATGTACAGATATTCAAAAAAAGGCATTTTTAACTTTTGATTATTCAACACTAGAATCAATTGATGAAATGAAATCAGCTTCAAATAAAATTGATAAAATTTTTAATAAAAATTTTAAAAATATTGATGATGTTAGAGAAAAGGAAAATTTCTTAAATTATACAAAAGATTTAAGAAAAGAACGTGAAGATTTCTTTGCAAAATATAATAAATGAAAACTACTTGTACATATATATACATAAATTTTATAATAGATTAATATTCATCTATATCATTAATTCGACTAAATGCAATTACATATTTGAGTGTAATTAAATTATTATTATAATAAAAAGATTATAAAGAGTAAATTATTAAATATTATTGAAAAGTATATGCTTTTCTTTTTTTTTTTTTATTAAATGTAATATATTAAAGAAAGAATGATTTAGGAATAAAAAGGAAATTATATTTTTATTATATTATATTTTCACAAAATTAAAATTGTATATTATTATTTTTTTTTTTTTTAGAAAAAAAATGTATTAAAATGCTTTAAGAAAAAAAAAATTATGTTTCTTTGATTGATTTAAAAAAAAAAAAAAATTCCTTAATTTGATTTTTCATGTTGAGTTGAAACTCTCTTCATAGCAGCAACGAAATCTTCGAAACCTCTGCTATTTTCCTTTTCTTTGATTGGTTGACCATTCATAAATCTATCGAATTTTTCTGATTCAGACATAATGTAGTAAGCACCACCTAAAACACAGAAAGTACCAAAAGACCAAATCCAAACTCTAACGACAGTAACAATGTCATTCCAGTTTTGTGACCACCAACCGAATAAAGTGAAACATGTAGCAATAATATCAACAATGAAAACAGCACCAGTTAATTGCCAAGATGGAATTGATGACCAGAATGGACCAACAGCTCTAGTAATGAAAATTAACCAATTTTCAGTTAAGGAAATTTGTAAAAACATGACACCATCAATAGAACCGAAATTTTGAATAATACCACCCTTTGGTAAGAACATAGTAGTTAAAGTTAACCATGAACCAACAGCTAAGAAACAACCTAAAACAATTGACATACCCCATAATCTTGGTAAATTCCATTTAACTGGTTTTTGAGCAAATGGAGCATTATCATAAGCAATAGTTAAAGTAGCAACATCAGCGAAAATAGCAATGAAAACAACTAAATCAATATTTAATGATTCATCTAAAATTGCAATCCATAAACCAAGGAAAATTTCTAAATGTAATGATAAAGCAATACGATAAACAACATAAGAATACATTCTGTGGAAAATTTGTCTTGAAGTTTTCAAAGCATCAATAATAGCAGATAAACCTGGAGCAAGGAAAACAATATCAGCAGCAGATCTAGCAGCATCAGAAGCACCTTCGACGGCAATACCAGTATCAGCCTTCTTTAAAGATGGGGCATCATTGACACCATCACCAGTCATAGCAACTAAATAACCTCTTTCTTGTAAAATTTCAACAACATTATATTTATGTTGTGGGAAAACTTCAGCAAAACCATCAGCATTTTCAACAAAATCATATAATTCAGAACCAGCCATATCACCACCACCTAAACCTAATCTTTCAGCATCAAAAATTTGATCACCTAAACCTAATTGTCTACAAGTTTCTTTAGCAATACCAACAGCATCACCAGTTAACATTTTAACTCTTAAACCTAATCTTCTAGCTTCAGCAACAGTTTGAGCAGTATCATCTCTTGGTGGATCCATACATGGCATAATACCTAAAATTTCCCAATGACCTTCACCTCTCTTTCTAGCAACACCTAAAGATCTGAAACCTCTTGAAGCAAATTCTTCAACTTTGTTTTGATAAGCTTCTAAAACATCTTCAGGAATTGGATGATCTTCAGCAACAGTTTTTAAAACGAATAATGGAGCACCTTTAACACAAATAATTTTTTCACCTTCAGGAGATTCAACAATTGCAGTAACTTTTTTGGAAACAGGATCAAAAGGTTGAAATTCTAAAGTTTTATATTCTTTCATTGCAGCTCTTGCCTTTGGATAATTAATTAAAGATTTTAAGAAAGCTTTATCAATTGCATCTAAACCTTTCTTCTTTCTTGAAGCAGCTAAACAAGCAGTTAACATTAAATCATCAGGTTCAACACCAGCAACAGTATAAGGTTCATGTAAAGATAATTTATTTTTAGTTAAAGTACCAGTTTTATCAGAACATAAAATTTCAACACCAGCAAGAGATTCAATTGCAGATAATTTTTGAACAATTGCTTGCTTTTTAGCAAGATAAGCAGCACCAACAGCCATAGTAGTTGTAACAACGGCTGGTAAACCAACAGGGACACCAACAATTGTAATTGCTAAAGAATATCTTAAAATTCTAACAATTGGATCAGATCTATAGAAACAAGCACACCAAACTAATAATAAAGTAATAATGACTAAAACTAATAATAAAGTACCAATACCATTTAAAACTTCAGTAAAATGACCTTGACCACCAGAAGCTTTATTAACTAAAGCAGCAGCTCTACCAACAAAAGTATTATCACCAGTTGCAGTAACAATCATAAAACCTTCACCTCTTTTAACAGTTGAAGAAGAAAAAGTTGGATCAGAAACATGTTTATCAACAGCTAAAGATTCACCAGTAATAGCAGATTGATCAACTTGTAAGAAACAATCATCTGGAGCAACTAATTTACCATCAGCTGGAATAACAGTACCATCTTCTAATTGTAAAATATCACCTGGAACAACTTCATTTGCTTGAACTTCAACTTTAGAACCATCTCTAATAACAGTAGCAGTATTTGCTAAAGTTTTCTTTAATTCATCAACAATAGAACCAGCTTGATATTCTTGAATAAAACCAACAGAAGCATTCAACATTAATAAACCACAAATAACACCGAAATCGACCCAATCTTCTAAACCACAAGCTAAAATAGCAGCAGCTTCCATAACGAATTGAATTGGACCAATGAAAAACATACAAAATTTAAGAACTAAATTTTCCTTTTCTTCAGCCATTTGATTTAAACCAAACTTCTTCTTTCTTTTAGTAACTTCAGAAGAAGTTAAACCAACAATTGGGTCAGTATGTAAATATTCATCTGGGACTTCTTTATAAGAAGAAGAATGTTCAACTTCTTCATCATCATCATCTTCTTCATCATCATCACCACCGATGTTATGATTGGATTGTAATTCCATAACTAATTCATCGATATCTTCTTCTTCATCATCATCTTCATCTTCAACTGCATTAGGTGCGACTTCTGGTGCCTTTTCAGCAACAGGTTCATGAACTTCTTTTTCAGACATAATTTTAATCCTTTATATACTCTTTAAGAACCGAAAACTAAGGAATGTAATATTATTAAAAAGGAAATAACTATTATAATTATTATAACGAATGAATTCAAATATTAAAATAAAGTATTAAAAAATAAAATAAAAGGTAATTATTTTTTTTTAATGACTTTCAAGTATTATTAATTAGATTTGATAGAAATGTTTTGGTTTGTTTAGGGTATCTGATGGATAATAAAAGAGACTGGTGAAGGAGGGTAAAGCAAAGGAGAGAGGAAGAAGGGAAAAGAAGAAAGAAGAGAAGAACAGGAGAAAAGAAGCAAGGTGGAAAGAAGAAGTAGGGGAGGGGGAGTGAAGAGACGTACAAACAGACTAACAAAAGGAACAGCAAAAAGCAGCAGCAAAAGCAGCAGCAGCGGACAGAATATTAATTGACTATCTGCATTCGCTGAGCAGGAGCAGGAGCAGTGAAATATGGTAAACACTGAGCACTGAGCACTGTATACGTCACTCGCGCCTGCCGCAAACGGCAAAACATCAACACAGACGGCTCGCTCCACGGAACACGGCAGGAGGAGGGCAACGGGGCCACTGCTGGCCAATCGCAGGGCGGCGGCGGTGGCACTGCGCTGACTGGCGCTGACTGGCACTGCGCTGACTCTGGCACAAATTTCACACAACTGTGCTCTCCAAATGTGCTGCTGCTGCGGTGCTGCGGTTCAGCCTCGTAACCAGCCAATAGAACACCGGGATGCGGAACATCCCCCGAGCACCGAGCAAGCTACACGGCGGAACAACCTCTACCGCTGTCTGCTGTCTGCTGTCTGCTGTATGCTGTCTGTCTCTCTGTAACTTGTAACTTGTAACTGCTAATTGCGCCAATTTACATACCGTTGAAACAGTACTGCAGCAGCACAGCAGCACAGCAGCACAGCAGCACAGCAGCACAGCAGCACAGCAGCACAGCAGCACAATGTACAGGGCACACGACACAAGACACACGACACAATCACCGCCAGCCATGATTAATAATCTGTGCAAACAGTAAACAGTACAGTGAACTTTCAACTTTCATTCTGCTGAGCTCTCGCTATATCTTATGTCCATGGAGTTAATATCTCTCTCGGCCCATTTGGCCAAAAGCGGCATTTTAATTGCCCTTGTTATTCTCACCTCTTATCGGTCCATTTCCTATTTCACCGACCAATCATCGCTGACTGCTATTTCAATACCTCCACGCTTACGTAACCACCCCTCAATCTTAGTATCATAAATCATAATAATACTTTTTTAAATTCCTATCACTAATACTTCAAATTAACTCATTTTCTTCATTTTTCTCAACTTTCATTTCCTTTAATTCAATTTATCTTTGAATTGAGTTCGTTTATACTGATAAAATTATCGTTTCTTAAATAAGGATATATAAATTATCATTAATTTAATAATATAATTTCAAATTTATCATTAAACGACAAACACAACAACATTTCTTGTCATGATTGAATCACTTTTACATTCAAAATGAAAACAACATGAAAATTGAAAATTACATTTTTTCATTTTCATCATTTGCCACAAATCTCATGTCATGTCGCTCTTCTAATTATTTCGCATTTCGCATTTCGCATTCTCTATTCTCTATTTTCTATTTTCGCATTTTTTTTAATTATTTTATTAATTTAACTATAAAACATAAAATAAAATAAAATAAAATAAAATAAAAGGCTTAATAACGTGTTATCTATATTTCTTTAATCTTTATTATTAACCAACCAATCAACAAATACATGCCAAATACATTTCAAAATTTATTATCACAACCTGAATTTTCAGGTTTAGATTCAAATTCAAACCCTAATTCCAAAACTGAATTAATACTTCAACTTCATACAATTTTAAATAATTTAACAATTCAACTTTGTTGTCCAGTTTGTCAAGATATACCAACTCAACCTTATTTATTACCAAATTGTGGTCATACATTTTGTTATTCATGTATTAAAAATTGGTTTTCATATAATCCATCATGTCCAATTTGTAGAATTTTAATTAATGATTCAAAACCAATTTTAAATCAATCAATTAAAAATTTAATTAATTCATTAATTGATGATTTTTCAAAAATTTCAAATTTATTATTATCAAAAAATTCATTAATTAAATTTAATGAAAAAATAAAAATTTGGAAATTTGAAAAAGATGATGAATTTAATATCGATAAATTAAATAATTTCCCATGGTTAAAAAAAATTGATTCAATTTTTGCTAGGCCAATTGTTGATAATGAAGATGGTGTACCAAGATGTTCTGCTTGTCATTGGGAATTAATCGATGGTCATTGTGAAAATTGTGGTCGTACAATGGTTGGATGGCAAGATAGAACAGATGGTGATGAATTAGACGAAGAGGAGGAAGAGGAAGAGGAAGAGGAAGAAGAGGAAGAAGACAGAGTAATCAGAAATCATGGTTTAAATTCGGATTCTGATGATTGGGAAGATTTTGATAATGGTCTTAGAGATATGCCAAATCGTGTAATGATGGTAGAAGCTCAAGAAGAATTTGATGATGATTATGATGATGATCATAATAATAATAATGATATAATTGGTAGAATTGAAGAGGATAATGATGATAGTAATTATCGTAATAACAATGATGGATCATTTTATGAAAGTGATGATGGTTTTGTTGTAAGTGATGAAGAAGAAGAAGAAGAAGAAGACGATGAAGAAGAAGACGAAGACGAAGACGAAGATTCAAATCCAGATATTATAAAACAAGATGATGATGATGATATATTATCTGGTGATGAAGAAATAATTAATACTATTACATCAAATCATCGTAATAAACATGTTAACTTAATTTCTTCTGATGAAGATAGTTTTTCAATCAATTCTAATGATAATTCAGATGGTGATATTATAAATCCAAAACGTCGAAGTAATAAACAAATAATCAATAACGTTGAAGACGACGACGACGACGACGATGATGAATTTTTGAGAATAGCCAGAAAGGGGAGAAAAAAAATACCAGATGAAGAAGATGAAGAAGATGAAGAAGATATGGAATTAAAAGTTGAAAATACAAGTAATAAAATTCTTGGAAATGATTTACTTCCATCACCAATTAATAAGAAAAAAAGACATAAAAAACATAAACATAAAAAATCAAAGAGAAATATGAAATAAAATTAACATATCCTCTATTATCATTTTAATATAAATCGGTTTTATATTTACAAGTAATATTCTATAAATAATTTACATATTTTACCAATCACCTTCAAATAAAATTTCAGTATCTTGATCAACCCATTTAATTAATTCTAAGAAACAATCATAACTTTCTTTAATAATTTCATCATTTTTATTATTACTTTTTAAAATAATTTTCTCTAAAGTTGAATCATAATAATTTATTAAATGTGGTAAAATATTATTAATAAATTCTCTTTCCTTTTCAATTTCAATTAATTGATCAGTTGTTAAATTTTTATTTTTATTAATATCCTTTTTAATATTAATTTCATGTTCAATTTTAAAAATATTTTTAAATGCAGCTTCCTTTAAATTTAACCAAAAATATTTATCAATTGTTAAATTATTTTCATTTTTTAACCATTCCAAAATGATTATTAAATCTTTAAATTTTTTATTAATCCAACACCATTTTATAAACATTGATAAAAATTTTAAAATATTTTGATTTGAAATAATTTGAATTTTATTTTCTTTAAAAATTTTTAAAATAATTAAACTTTCATCAAATAAATTAAATTTAACACAAATTTTAAAAATTTCACATAAATCTTCATCATTTTTAAAATTTGAATTTTTAATTAAATTAATTTGATCATTTATAAATAATTTAATTGATAATTTATTATTAAATAAAAAATAATCTTTAAAAAAAATTTCTAAATTTAATTTTAAATTTTTAATTTTATTAATTGAATTTTTATTTGATAAATTAATTTTATTTGAAATTTCAACTAATCTATTAAATTCAGATTTATTATTTGTAATTTTAATACTTTTCCTTAATAATTCATTATTTGGTAAAATACCAGAAAATAATCTTGATTCAATATTAATTAATTTTGGTAAAACATTTAAAGGTTTTAAATCAAATTCTAAATTATCATATTTAATAATTGGATAATAAGTTATTTCAAATATTTGATTTCTATTAAATTGTTTATTAATTAATAATAATTTTGATAAAAATCCAAATCTATGAAATTTTGATTTTTTTAAAGATTTTTTAAAATTTTTATCAATTTCATAACCTAAATTTGGATATTTTTTAATTAATGATCTCCAATAAATTAAAATTTGTGACCAATGAATTTTATAATTTGAATTAATTTTTAAATTTTTAAAAAATTTAAAAATTAATTCAGGTTTTTCATTATTTTCAAAATGTCTAATAATTGAATAAATTGTTAATTGAAAATCTTTTCGATTATTTATTTTTTGAAATGAATTTAATGCAAATTTATAATTTTTATGACGTAAATGTAAATAAGTTAAATTATTATAATATGATGATAATTCATTATCAATTAAAGCTAATTTTTTAAAATTATTATTATCATTATTAATAATAAATTTATTATAATTTTCATAATTTCTTGATAATTCATTACATAAATTACCAAATTTAATTATAAATTTATCAAATAAATTTCTTTTAATTAAAGAATTTTCAATCCATTTAATATCATTTAAATTTGAAGAATCTAAAATTAAATTATAAATAAATGAATCAATTGATAAATTTGTTGATAAATTTTTTGATAACCAAAGTTTATAAGATATTAAACATAAATTTAAATTTTTTGTTTTATTATATAAATTTGAGATAAATAAATCAAGTAATCTTTCAGGTAAATTAATTTCAGACATTACATATTGATTAAATAATTGAGTTGCAATTTGAATATTTTCAGTTTTTAAATAAATTTGAATTGCATACATTAAAATTTCAATTGGTAATTTTTCATTCTTTAATTGAAAATTTTTAAAAATTTTATGAAATAATTTAAAATCAAAATTTAAATAAGAAATTTTCATTATAAATATTAAAATTTTATTATTTAAATTATTATAATCAAATTTAAATTCATATAATTTAAGTAATTTATATGCATACCATTGAAATGGTAAAAATTGAATAAATAAATTTTGAAATTCAATAAATGATAAATATCTACCTTGATTAAAATTCGATTTAACAAGTTCTAAAGCTTTTTTAACTTTGTTATCATTTAAAATTTCATTTAAATTTTTAATATTTGAATAATTAAAATTTCTTGGTATAATTTTTTGATTTAAAGTTGATGGATTTGAAATTGTTAAATTTGAAAAATGTTTGAAATCTCCATTAACAAAATCATTCAGTTCATTTTCGATATTTTCTGGAGTTTTAATAAATGATATAACGTCATTTGCATATATTGCATCTGATGAAGATGAAGACGATATTGATGAGAATGCAGAATTGTGTCTGGTGAAATAGGGTTTAGCTATTGATAGAACGTTATAACAGCATCGCACCTTCCCTCTGGAGTAGAACATGGTTGGTTGGTTGTCAGTGCTGTGGTTGGGTGTGTGGGCATACGTTGTGGTGGTCTGCTTGTCTGTTGTGCCAGCATCAGCAAGATCAACACATTGCTGTGAAGTGTTTTCCATTTTGTGTTGTTCAGAGACGTACGTTTTTCTGTTTCGCAGCTGTCTGCGGTCACGTGCTGCGCTCATTGCTATGGCTTCTGTACTTACACTTGTACATGCTTTACTTATCCATGCTTCTGCTTCTGCTTCTGCTTCTGCTTCTGCTCTGGGACACCAACCACCACATGTTCTCACACAAGAGACACCGTCTGCAGGACCCCTTCGACAACAACCAGCATGCTGCGAAAAGGAGGCTAGTTGATCATCTGAATGGCTTATCACTAGCTCTAAATTCAAACACGCATTCACCTGCTGACACCGATTCTACTTCAAAACCATCTCTTTTCGGATCGTTTACAAAAGAGCAACTAGATAAGCCTTTGTTCGATCCAAATAAAGTTATAATCAAAAATATTGATAAATTTCTAAACGAAAATAATGACCAATTTGATGATTTAATTTCTGAAAAAAATTTAAATTTGATAGATTTACGTAATGCAGGTTTAAACAATCTCATAATTTCTAGTGGAATGGATTTGAAAAAGGCTTGGAAAAATTTATCAAATATATCAAATATATCAAATTTATCGGATAATCCCAATAATAATAATTTAAATGATTTAATTTATAAATTAATATGGGATGAATATGTTTCAAAATATTTCTCTCTAATAAAATATTATAATCCAATTTATTTAGTATGGAATATATATTTACAATGGGAGAAAAATAAATCAAATAATACAAATTCAAGTAGCAACAACAACCAAATAATAGAATTGGATGATGATGAAATGATGATAGATGACAATAATAGTAATATAATACCAGATCATAACACAACACTCTCTTCACGAGAACAAAGTCTACACAACGCAACAAGTTCCTATGGTTCATATTATACACATGATGAAAATGATAATTCATTTCCAAATAATAATAATAATTACTACTCTCATTATCATTATGATCCCGATTCTATGATTGAAGATGTCGATGATGACATCATGATGGAAGATTGACGGAATCTTCTGTCTTCTATGTAATCTCTTCTATGTAATATCTTTCTATATACTAAATAAATCCAAATAATCCAATTTGCGGACTTGATTTTCCACAACATGAATTTCCTCACATTTTTGTACACTTCAATTGACCAAACTACCCCTAATTCCTTCTTTATAAACTCTAATACCCCAACTCAACATGTCCCCTAATATAGTATATATACATCCTACTCTTTTATTATCTCTATCTGATCATTTACACAGAGCTAGCTCATCTAATCAATTAAATGAACCAATAATTGGTTTAATGTTAGGAAAATCATCAAAGCAGAGTATTTCTTTACTATACGCTTTTGAAATTTCAAATATTGAAAAAAATAATAAATTATTACTTGAAAATCATCTTTCTTTATTAAGTGAAATTTATGGTAAAGATTATCTTCAATTAATTGGATTTTATATAATTAATTCTAATAATAATATTAATTTATTAAATAATCAATTAGATTTATTAAATAATTTAATTTTTAATAATACTTCAAATCATTTATTACCAAGTTTAATATCATCATTGAATATAAATGATTTTCTATTTTTAGATTATACAAACTCAAAAATAAATATTCATTCAGCAATTGATATTAATATTAAAATTCCTTTCCAATTACGATATATGGAAGCTGAAAAAATATCAATTTCAACATATAATAATATACCTAAATTAAATAATATTAATAATAATGAAAATAATAATACTAATAATGAAAATGAAAATATTAAAAATGGATTACAAGATCTTAGTAACAAATTAAATAATACATTGATCTTTTTAAATGATATTAAAATTGATAAAATTAATATTCATCAAAATAATCAAATTTATCAAACATTACAATCATTATCTGATTTAACAGGTCAAATAAAGGCATTGAAATTTAAATTAAAAGAAAATAACGAAAGTACAATAACAAATAATAATAATCAATTGTATTCATTAAATTCACAACATGATTTAAATAAACTTATTTCAATAACTTCATTAATTTCATCTATATTTTATGATAATTTATCTAATTCTATTTAATTTATTCATCTAATATGTAACTAATGCACCTAATAAACACCACATCATTGTAAATGTTGCAATATTTCTTCCAATATCTCCTAAATAAATATCCCTAATTGGATATTCATAAAAATCTTTTATTGTATATTTTTTTCCTTTATTAATATATCCAAAATTAATCATTGATATTTGATATAATGATGATGATATTATTGATGTTATAACGAAAAATATTAATCCTTCAATTGCTTTTAATTGTAATATCCCACATGATGATCCTAATATTAAACATGTTAAATCCTTATAATATGAAAGTACATTATTATTATGTACTTGTGCAGGGATAAATATAGATCTTGTCTCTTCTTCGTTTTCTACCTCTTTTCCTAACAATACAGTCTTATTCTTCTTAGGATTTGTATGTATCTTATTCTCATCCATTCTTATTGTATAAATATAAAGTTGGTTGGGTCAAAATCATAATAAAATATATACTACAATACCAGCTATTTATAATTTAATATTTTTTTATAGTGGCAAATTTAAATTATTGCGACAACATTTTTTTAACAATTTATTTATTTATGCATATTACATAAATCTATCTTCTTTTACATTTCATTCTCTACATAAAGATATTTTTTAACAACAGGATAAATATGCAGTCTTCTATATCCAATAAATCGAAAAAAATGGTATCTGAAGTAACAAAGAAAACAGAACCTGAATATGATACATTCCCATTACGTGCATGTAATGAAGAAGAATTAGATGAGACTAGATTTCATATATTAAAATTTCATAGTGTTAAAAAAATTGATCCATTAAAAGATTTTCAAGAACCTACAAGATTACATAGGAAAGATCCGAAAAATTTACAATTTCAAATGTCATTAAAAGAATTAGAAGAAAAGAAAAAAGATGATGAAGAAAAGGAAAAGCAACAAATTATTAAAAGACAACAATTTATTGAAAGAACTGGTAAAAAAGATTTAACAGATGAACAAATTGATGAAGAATTAGAAGTTGAAGGATTAGAAGAAAAGGATAGAAAAATTTATGATGAAAAGAAGAAAAAAGAACAAGAATTAAAAGAAAAGGAAGAAGAAAAGGAAAAGCAAATGCAATTAGTTGCACCTGATGGTGGTGCTAGAAAACAAAAGAAACAATTAATTAAAAAGAGAACAAAACAAGTTAAAGCGTATAATGAAACTAAAAGAAAATTAAGATATGAAGAATTTTATCCTTGGGTTTTAGAAGATTATGATGCAGATCAAGCTTGGGTTGGTAATTATGAAGCTGGTATAAATGATAATTATTGTTTATTAATATTAGATAATGTTAATAAATGTTTTAAATTAGCACCTGTTGAAAAATTTTATAAATTTACTTCAAGAAATAAATATGCAACTTTAACATTAGAAGAAGCTGAAGCTAAAATGAAACAAGGTGGTGGTTCAGGTCAAAGGTGGTTAATGAGAAAAATGTTAGATGAAGCAACAACTGGTAAAAGAGTTGATTTAAGATATAGAAAAATTCAAAAAATTAATGTTGATGGTACCGCTGCTGTTGCAGATGATGATGATGATGGTAGTAAAAGATCTGATGAAGATGAAGCATTAGATTATGATGATGAATTTCAAGATGATGAAGAAGCTCCAATTATGGAAGGTCCAGATGATGAAAAGAAACTTATTGAAAGTAAAATGAAAAAGGAAATGTTAAGTGCTAATAGTTTAATTGAAAAAGTTCCAGTTGATGGTGATGAAGAAGAAGATGATGATGAAGATTTCGATGATTTATTTGATATTAAAAAGGAAGATAAAGAAAGTAAAAAATTAAGGAAAGCATTAAGTAGAAATGCAATGAATGAAGTTTATGCAAGTGAAGATGAAGAAGAAAATCCATATCTGTCTGAAAGTGAAATTGAAAGTGATAGTGAAAATGATGATGAATCTAAGGTTAAAAAGGAAAATATTGAAGATAATGATATCAAAGTTAAAGAAGAACCTAATAATAATAATGATGACATTAAAGTTAAAACTGAACCTAATGATGGTGATGAATTTGAAACATCAATTAATACATCTAAATCTTCTAATCCTAAGAAAAAGAAAATATCTAAACCAAAAAATTCAATTACTTATCTTAGTGGATTTGTTACAATTAGAGCATCAAAACAAATACTATCACAATTCCCATCTGGAGATTGGAATCCAAGAACTGCTATTCGTAGAGATTTAACAGAAGAACAAGAAGAGGAACCATCAAATCCAAATATATTAACAAGTGCTGATATTGAGAATCTGTTAGTCAATGGCCCAATAGAATTATCTACTCTAGTTAAAGCATTACGTGGTAAAATGCAACGTGATCCAAATTCAAAACATGTTTTAAAACAATTATTAAAGGAAAACTTTACATTGTTGAACAAACAAGTCCACCGAAAGGAAAATTAAATTATCTAAATCATCTATATATCTATTCTAATTTTTGTACATTATTTATAAAAACATAATAACCAATAATTTTATGAATCAAAATAGTAATATTTTCATTTAGTAATTGAATATTTAAAATTTACAATCTGGTAATAACATTTGTTAGATTGAATCAAAAAAACATAATTTGATACTAAGCTTTTCAAGATTTACCGGTATAAAAAAATATTCAGTTAATAAATTGATTTATTCATGTATCTATATATGCTAATAATTCACAGAAGGAATAACTAAAAACAATAATTGATTATAAAAAATAAAATTGCTATTATAAAGACTAAGTTAATAAAATTATTTTCTTTTTAATCTTTTCTGTAATGCAAATATAGGAGTAAGAGGATTAATATTTTTAACTCTTAAAACATAATAAAGAGCTACCATAGAACCAAAGTTAAAGGCAATATAACCACAGTAAATACCAACATTTCTCCAAATATAAGAATAAGACATACCACTTTCATGTAAGTACTCATCACCAACAGAGTATTGACAAATTTCGCAACTAGATGTATCATTTGGATTACTAACATAACCATTGTTATTTGTAAAAAATGATTCCAAGTATTCACCACATGTTTCTCCAGCTGGAGGATCCAAAATACTATATTCAGTAGAACCACATGTAACTGGTCGATCATGAACCAATAATGCAATCATATTATTTATAAAATATGTAAATGGTGATAATCTCCACATAAATTTCCAAAAGCCAGGCATCATAAATGGCTTTTGAATAACACCACAAAATGCAATTAGGAAACTGAAAATCAATGCAATTAAAACATTGGCTGATGGTAAATCTGGTGAAACATAAACAGTTGCAAGTGCTAATGTGATATAATACATTTGAAAAAAGAAACAATAGGTAAACCACCACATACCAGCTCTAGAAGGTTCATTATCAAGTTGTATTGGGAAATACCAACAAATAAAATAAATTGTAGAAAATAATATACCATAAGGAATTTCAACCAAACCTTGAGTTAAAATCAAACATGACCAATGAAATGTATTGGATTTAGATTCTCTGACTTCAAATAATTCTCTACTTGCAATTGCTTGTTCTTGAATTTGATTAATTAATGGATTAGAAAGAATTAATGCAATAAAACAAGCAAATGTTATATTTTGTAAACCAATAACTGTATGTTTAACATTCCAGAAAGTAAAACCATGTAATAAACCAGCTAAAACCATCAACATAAACTTTGACATAATGTAAGGAACTTGTCTAAAAACTTGTAATTGAGTTCTTTTATAAACAATTAATAATTGATACAAATATGGAGCAGCAAATGGTTTCTTTAATTCTTCATTTTCACTATTATTTGATAAAACAGCATTCTTACTTGATTCAATAATAATATTTTCAATTTCTTTACTTCTTTCAACAAATTCTTGCGAATTAACCCATACTTGATGCCAATCTTTTTCTACAGTTGCAGTTGCACCAGCACCAATAACAGTCAAAATATATTCAGCAGGATTTTCTTGTGGATCACATTTATCAGCACCTTGACCTTCAAAATAATTGATTAAAGTTTCTGAATTTTTTCCAATATCACCAAAATAAACAGTTTGTCCACCTCTTTTTAATAATAATAATTTATCAAATTGTTCAAGTAATGTAGCTGATGGTTGATGAATAGTACATAAAATTGCTTGACCAGCTTTAGCTAATTCTTTTAAAACTTGAATAATTGCCCATGATGATTGAGAATCTAAACCCGAAGTTGGTTCATCTAAAAATAACAATAATGAAGGTTTAGCAACTAATTCAGTGGCAATAGATAATTTTTTTCTTTGTTCAACATTTAAACCATAACCTGTAGTACCAGTAATAGAATCAGCATATTCGTTCATATTTAAAATTTCTATAACTTTATCAACATATTCAATTTTTTCTTCATCCGGAATACTATGTGGTCTTCTTAATCTTGCACTAAAAATTAATGATTCTCTAACTGTTAATTCTGCAATATGTAAATCTTGTTGCTGAACATAACCTGTTCTTCTTTCAAAAGATGAATCTAATGGCTGACCATTAATTAATAGATCACCAGTAACAACACCAACATCTACCCTTCTTGATAAAACATTTAATAAAGTAGTCTTACCAGCACCCGATTCACCCATCAAAGCAGTTAAAGTACCAGGTAAAACATAACCTTGAACATTATCTAATAATTTTCTTTGTTGACCATCATATGGAACAACATAATCAACACCTTTCCATGCAAAAATATCATTTGAACCTAAACTTTGACCTTCTGTATTGGCAGTTGATCTTTTTGACTCTGAAATGTTATCAAGAATATTATTATCTGATATTTTAGAACTAACAATTGATTCTTCTTCATCTTTAAATCCAATTGCTTCAAATAATGATAATGGAATATTAGCACCTTTAATAAACAATAACTTATCTGATGATGCAACTATAGGATTGTAAAATTCAACTATAATAGCATTAATTGCTAAATAACCAATAATGAAACAAAAAATAATACCTAAATTTCTCCACATATGATTCCAAGTATATGTAAATGCCACTTCTAAATAAATCAAACCATCAACATCATTTGAACTACCATATTTTTCCTTTGATAATGAAGAACCAATAAATCCACAAACTTGATTAATTGTAGAATTAATATTTTCATACCCATCACCTCTTGGAATTAATTCAGAATTATAACATGGCATACGAAGTCCTCTGAACTGCATTAAGATAATTGATTCAAATGCATATCTAACTGGATTACAATATGCAAACCATTTAAACCACCAATACATTGAAGGAGCTTGAATCATATAAGAAGAATATAATATACAAGACATCATAACAATACCATTAAGACCATTTGCAGCAGATAATGTTGGCATAAGAGATGCTAACAAAGTAAACAAAGAACAGATAGCTTGAGTACATAATATAATGTAAAGTAAATAAGTAAAATATGCACCAGCATCAGTTTTTAAACCAGATAAGAAATAAAGAACTATGGTGAAAACAACAATACTAATTGATCTGATTGGCAGAGATACAATTTGTTTAGCAAACAATTCAGCTGATGGATGAAATAAAGTATAACCGTATTGCTTGTTTAAAATTGGTTTATCTTCAAATAAAGCAGCAGTTTCAGCTAAACTCATAACACAAAAATAAAGTAAAGAGAAGAAAATCACACCCCCCTTTGCAAATGCACCGACAGTATCTTCAGAAATATTATAAAACAATGAACCATTGATAAAAGCTTGAATTAAAGCAGCCAAAAATAATGTAGTTGCATATGCACGATTATTCCAAGAATCATGAAATCTTCTAATACAACATAATTTTAATTGCTCAAAATAATTGACAGTATATAAAGAATTTTTTGAAGTATATTTTTGCTTTTCAACTTGAAGAACTGTTTTAAAAGTTTGTGAAGTTTTTTGATTATTTGAATCTTTTAATTTTTCATCAATTAAATAATTCAGATTTTCATATTCAGGAGATTGTTGCCAATACTTTTCAAAATCATCTGCAGTTTCTGGTGCTTTAGTAATACCTGATCTTAATTTTCTTGCTAATGGATCTGTAACAGTGGTAAGAAATTCAGAACTTGTTTCTCTTGGACTTTTTTCAAAACCCATTCTTTGAAAATAAGAAACAGCTTCATTAATTGGACCAAAATAAACTTGTCTACCAAGATATAATACTGTAACATAATCAAATAATTCATAAATATTTTCAGAAGCTTGATATATTGTAACAAAAGATGTAATTTTATGCATATTAGTTGAAGTTCTTAAAGCTTCTGTGAACTCTAAAGCTGTTGAAGCATCCAAACCTCTAGTTGCATTATCAAATGCAAAAACAGTACCATTAGTTACCATTGCTTCAGCAATTGAAACTCTCTTTCTTTGACCACCTGAAATACCCCTAACAAAATCATTACCAACCAAAGTTTTTTCAACATGTTTTAAACCAAATAAAACAAGATAAATATCTTTAATTGCTTCAATATATTGTTTTCTAGTTAAATCATCAAATCTTATATTTGGAGTTTTACAACCAATTGCAAAATTAATTGTTTGTTCAACTGTTAAATAAGGTAAATGAACATCTAATTCAGGATTATAAATTAATTGATTTTGAAATTCTTTAAACATTGTATTAGAATCAATACCACCATAATAAATATCACCAGTAATATTTAAATAAGTTTTTGTTTGACCACATAAGATTTTTAATAAAGAAGAACAACCAGCACCAGGTCTACCTAAAACTAATGTCATTGTACCTGGTTCTGCAAAACCATTAGCGTCTTTAACAATTTTTCTAGTTTTTGGTAATTTTTTAAAATCGAATCCAATATTTTTATTTTTATCTAATAATTTAGATTTAAGAAAATGATAAAATGGAAAAAAAATATCACCAACATCTTTTAAAACTGATGCTGAAGTATTATTACCAATAATTGTTAGATCTTTAAAAATAACTTCTGCCTTTTTAGTAATAATACCATTTTGATGGTTTCTATTAATAAGAAATTTTAAAATTCTTTGTAAATCAAAATCATTTGGATCAATTTCAAATGTTTTCATATCATTGGCAGTCATATGAGATAAAGTATGAGATAATTCAGTTAATCTTGACATTGTTTCCATATTGGTAGCCGTTCTTTGAATATCTTTTAATTCATTATCATAAGTATCTTCTTGTGATGCTGTATTATTATTATCATTATTATTGAAAGTTAAACCATAATCGACAATTTCATCAATACTTTGAAAAGATGATGTATCTTCATCTTTTTTTTTCTCTTTAGAATATTGACTCATATTCTTTGAGGATAAATGTATCTATGTCTTTTGCGTTTTAAAGTAGAATAAAATAAAAAAAAATAACTGCAAAGTTACAGCTGAATTGGAGTATCCATTATTTACGTTTCACAAGTAGGGATATATGTCATTATATATATAAATTATCATCATCTAGTCATTTCCCCAATTAATTAAGAGATAGGTATTGAAAATAGGTTAAATGTTGAACAAATTATTATTTTCTTAAGGAAATCTCCGAGGTTTCGGTTTAAACCTCGTTCATACTGCCCAATGCGGTAACAGCACCGACCACCGAATAACATATATATCCGAATTTCCTTTCATTTTCTTCCATTTCCTTATATTTTGGATTATTAATCAATGCAATGATCATACTGTTTAAGCCCCAGTAATGAAAAAGTACAACTATGATGTAAGATATAAGAAGTAAATATTTACATAGTTTGTACTGGTACACAGTTATTTATCTACATAAAAGCCAGAAGCCACACACACATATATATATATCAGATTACTTGTTGTTTCTACTGTATTAAGCTTTACATTCTACATTCTACACTAAAATTAAAAATGAATAAAAAGGCAAAATGATTGAAAGTTTATTATTATCTTAAACCTTCTTGTCTCTTGTTTCTCAATCTCAACATGAATTCACCAACAAATTACCCATTACTGCCTTTCATGATATCATCGCACCCTTTTTAATTTCCGTATTGGGCCACTTCAAAATTTTAAATTCATGGCTAAAATTTTTCATTCTTTTCACTTTTGACTGACAATTAACCTTTTTGTATTTGATTATAAAGGTTTTTAAGCATATATATACCATTTACCCACACTAAATATACACAAAAAAAGGAGATGCCATCTGAAATTCAAGAACTAGTTGCATTTTTACATGATGCTCAACTTAATGTTAGAGAAATAGCTCTTGAAAATTTAGTTCAATTTTCACCAGGTGGTGCAAATAGTCAACAAGAAATTTTTAAATATGATAATTGTAGAGCTATTGAAGATTTAATTAAATTAACTCATGAAAAGAAAGGTAAGACAGTTAATGAATCATTAACCATATTAGTTAATTTATGTGATGATTCAGAATTTAGAATTTTAATTTCAAAAGATAAAGAATTTTTAAAATTTTTAATTGAACAATTACCAAATCCACAAAATTTAAATGCTGATTTAATGTGTATGTTATTATCAAACTTATCAAAAGATGATAATATTTTACAAATATTTGATATTAAAATATCCATTTCTGATTCACAAAAAAATATTTTTAAAAGTTCAAATGCATTAGATTGTTTAATGGATATGTTTGTTAAAGGTTCAAATAGAGAAATTAATAAATACGCTGTTTATGATTATTTATCTTATTTTTTTGCAGATTTATCAAGATTTAAACAAGGAAGAGAATATTTTGTTACTGAACAAGAATATGATAATGTTATTCCATTAACAAAATTATTAGTATTTACTGAAAAATGGGATGCAAAAATTAGAAGAGAAGGTGTTGCTTCAACAATTAAAAATTCTCTTTTTGATATTGAAAAACATTTAACATTTTTAAATGAACCAATTAATATTTTATCTTATATAATGAGTCCAATTGCTTTACCTGGAAATAAAGGTTTAAGTGATGAAGAAATATTAGATTTACCAGATGAATTACAATTTTTAGATGATGATAGAAAAATAGAACCTTTAAGTGATATAATATGTGTTCATTTAGAAAGTTTATTATTGTTATGTTCAACAAGAAAAGGTAGAGAAATTTTAAGAGAGAAAAGTGTTTATCCATTGGTTAGAGAATTACATAAAGAATCTAAGGATGAAATGATTGCTGAATTATGTGATCGTGTAGTACAAATGTTAATGAGAGATGAAGCAGAAGATAAAGATGACTCAGAAGAATTAAATGAAATTAAAGATATGCTTGAAAAAGTTGAAGAAATTAAAGATGATGATGATATTGAAATGAAAAACAATGATTCAGATTCTGATGATGATGATGATGATGATGATGATGTTCAAGGTATGGTTGTTGTTTGTTAAAATAAAATCATCATATATTCATAATTCTGTTTATAATTCTTTTGTATAGTCTTTTCTTCTTCTTTTATATCTCTCATAATTGATTACGAATAAAGTAAAATAATAAAAATATGTTGCTTGTATATCGTATAAAAGGTTAAACATAGTAGATAGAATAAATAAAATTGAATTAATAAATCATGACAAATTCCATTCTATTTAATTCATGGCCTAGATGTCAATTTTGATTTGGTCATTATATATATTAGATTAAAAGATATCAGAGTTGTCACGTATTTATAACGATGATTGATGTGTTTTTTTATATAAATATAATATATATTATATGAATTTATATGAGTTTTTGTTTATATTTGTGTATTTTTCAGTAGTTTTTGTCTTTGTTTTTTTTATTGTTTCTTTGTTGTTTGTTATGCGTAAATGATTCGTCAATGAAAGTAAATCTATTCATCGTCTTCTTCAGCATTTTCAAAACCAGCTAAGACCTTTGGCTTTAAGTCTGCCCAAAGCTTACCTTGGTTTCTAGCAGTGTACCATCTGGTAACAACTTCATCAAGACCAACTTGGAATAAGAAGGCACCTGCGAAGATTGAAGCAACAAAAGTAGAGTTTCTCTTGAAGATGCTGTTGTAAATAGTAGAGTAGAGAGCCATTCTGTTGTGTGTTGTGTTGTTGTATGTACGTATATATTTCTGCTAGAGCTGCAGTATGAATCATCATCGTAAACCATTCATTCCTTCATTCCTTCATAGCTCATAACTCATACCTCATACCTCTCTCTTCTCCCACACAGTAAGCGACCGCGCTGGCCACGCAGTTCAGTCAGTTTCATTTGCTTGCGTTCTGATTGGCTGACATCACCGGGCGCGACAGGGGCTCTGTCGTTGCCAAGCATGTATTTTGTCATTTTATATTGCCTCTTTAGGCAGGTTCAAATACTATACAGTTTACTGCCTGTCATACTATAAAGGAATATCTTTTCCATTTTTTTCACCACATCTCTAAAACATCATCACTCTCCACATCATCATTTGCATCTTCCCAGTCTTCGTCTTGTTCAGAATTTTCATTACCATATTGTTCTTCCCCATACATATCACTTGACATATATTGCTCATCTCCTTGCATTTCTGTATACAGCTCTCCATCACTATCAATGTCGTAATCACCATCTTCTTCATTATCATTTTCAAAATCATCTGCATCAAAATCCCGAAGGTTATTCCCAAAGTTTTGATCCCCATTATTATGATTTCTGAATTCATTCATCAGTTGATTCATAATATTTAAATCTTGAAAAGGAACACCATTCTCTTCTATATCATCATTATCATCAACTCTGAAAAAATTGTCATTATTGTCCATATGGAATGGCCCATTAGCACCGAATTGTGGCATAAATTGGAAAAACCCACCACCAGGAGGAAAATTGCCATCATTATCTTCATCATCTTCATCTTCAAAGTTATCATTTCCATTATCATATTCATTATCAAATTCATCATCAAATTCATTATCTGTAGTTTCTCTATCAAAACCAAGAGGAGGATCAACAGGGAGCATGGTTACAGTATTATTAGCAGCACCAACACCGCCACCACCAGCATTAAGTTGTTGGAATGCTCTAATACCAGCAATTATATTTTCATTTCCTTGCATTGCTAATAATTCAGATTCTTCCTCTTGCTCATCATCATAATTATAATTATTCTGAGATCTTGGATTCATATTTATAGCATCTTCAATAGTTTCAAAAACAACTAATTCCATGTTTAATAAACGTTGAAAATGTTCAATTTGTGAAATATCTGGACCCTTTTTAGCTTGTGAAATTGGTTCAAAAATACCTGGAATATAAGCTTGATTTGCAGAATCATTTGCACCATTAATAGAATTAAAGAAAATATTTGATTCACGCATATATTTTCTAATAATTGATTGATCAAACCAAACTTTTTCTAAATGTTCATATCTTCCAACTCCTAAAGCACCAGCATCACCAGAACCAATAACACCTTTAGATGGTTCACCATGCTTATTTAAATATGGTGATTCAATTTTAAAAGTTTTAAAAGTAATTAATTTACTTAAATGTAAACTCATTTGATTTTTCATTGGATTAAAAAATAATGTACCATAACCACTTAATTTACATTCTTTAACATGTTTAGATAATTTATTTAACCAAGTACCACAATTTAAACAAACATGTGAACATTTAACAAGACCAACACGTAACATATCATCCATTTCAGTTGAATAAAGTATCTTTTCAGTTTTGTTAGATCCAGATAATGCAAATTCTTTTAAATTTTCTGATAACTTAATTAAATGAATATTCTGTGGATATTCAATAATATCAATTTTTTCATCACGTTTATGAGATTTTGAAAGTAATTTATCATTAGCACTAACAGGCATACCTCCAATTAAAATATCTTTAAATTCTTTATCATTATTACTCTCCTTTCTTAAAAGATTTTCTAATGTTTCATTCAAATTTGGCATTAATGATTTACCATTATCTAATGGTAATGTATTGAAAAACATAGAAATATATTTTACTTGTCTTTCATAATTTTTAAAATTTGATTTCAAAATACTATGAAGTGATTGAATTAAATTTAAATATGATGAACATTTCATATCTGGTAGCACATTACCAATTGATTGAAAAATTTGTGTATATGCTGAAACTGCTATTGCATTTGGTTTTCCAATTTTTTTATCTAAAATTGAATCAAGTTTCAAATTATTTGGATCGACTTTGAATCTTTGTAATATAGAAAGTGCAGTATAAACAATTCTTTTCATGAATGAAAATTTAATACAAGTTTCTAATGCAATATTAGTTTCAGTAAATAAAATTATAGCAGTTTCCATAAAACCAATATATGGGTTATCAATAATATAACCAAAATATTGTTGTTTAATAAAATTACCATCATTACCAAATTTTTCATGACTATTTAAAATTCTATATTGTAAAAGTGATTTTAAAGTTAAATTCAAAATTTCTGGAATAGCTATTGTACCTTGTTCTCTACTTGAAATTTCTTGCATTTCTAATGTTGAAGCAATTAAAAGTGGCATTGAAAATTGTGAATATAATCTTTTTCTTAAATTTCTATAATATGAAGTTAACAAAACTTTAAATGGTGGTAAAGATTTATTAAGAGATTCATTTGATTTATTTAATTCAGTAATATTTGCAACTAATGATTTATAATCTGAATTATTAAATGATAAAACATTATTAAAACTTGTTTCAAAAATTTGTTTACTTAAACCATCAACATTATTACCATTAAATGAATCATGAAGTTTAGTTACAGTAAAAGTTTTAGGTTTAAAACTTTTTGCATCAACTTCAATTTCACCTAATTTAAAAGATGGAATAAACATATTATATTTACCCTTACATAATGGACAAGAGAAATTATTAGCAGTCATATGTTTCTTTTCTAACATTGTTTTAAAACATGAATAATGCATACCATGTGGACAACCATAAGCAATCAATTTTTCTCTACAACAAGATGATTTACCTTCAATTTTAGCTTTAGATTCTTCAATTTTTGGTAAGCCTGGAACCATAAATTCAGGTGGACAATCATCAATTGTTGGAATTGTCCAATAATTAGAAGATGTTGAAATGAAAACTGGAATACCAAACATAGCTTTATTTGTTTCTGGAGTTTTACAAATAATACATGATCTAGCTTCAGTTGAAGGTTTTTCAGTTGTAATATTTGAAACTGATGAATTAGATGAAACTTGATTTTCTGATGTTTCTAAAAATGTTTTATTATTATCAAGGAATGCATTTTGTTGCTTTTTCATTCTATTAAGAATTTTTCTTTGACGTTTTTGAGCATTCTTTTTCTTTTTCTTATCATCACTAGTATCGTTTGACTTACTTTTAATTGATTTTCTATATTCTTCAATATGAGCAGCACCAAAACAATCAGTTAATGAAGTTAAAACATCATCATCTTTTAATAATAATAATTCTAAAACAGTCGAAGCTTTCTTAGAAACATATTTTGGAAGATCTGTCTTTTCAGCAGCAGTCATTAAAAGGTTACAAATTGGAATTTCAACAAAATATTTTAAACCATGAGATTTACCTTTATTACAAATTTCATCATCAAGTATAATTGCATGAATTAATTGTAAAATAATATTTAAATGATAATCATTTTCAGTTGTAACAGCATAATTTAAAATTTTAAAAATAATTTTTACAAATGTTGATTCTCTCATAAATTCACCAACACGTTTAAATTTTGCATAATCATTTTCATTCAATGGATAAATATAAGGAGTAATTACAATATCTGATTCTTTTTTACCTTTAATAGATGATAATTTTTTAATTAAAATTTCTTCAATTTCTGAATTTGAAATTTTACCATGTAAACAACTAAATGGATCAATATTTTGCCAATAATCATCTTTTAAAGTATAATAACCATAACTAGTAGAATCTACTGGTGGAACATATTTTGTAACTTTATCAACAATTTTTTCAAAATCATTACTATTACTTGGAAATTTTTCAAGTTCAGAATATCTCATTGGTGATGAAGCAACCATTGCAGCAATTGCATATTCATCAAGTAATGATAAAATTTGATCATATGATAAATTTGAATCATAATATTGTCTAAATGTTAATAAATTGTAGAATAATGATATGAATTCATGTAAAATTGTTGGAAGTTTTTCTTGATAATCTGTATTTTCAAAATCACTACCATTAATTAGTGGTTCTAATAACATATATCTTTTTGCAATATTAGATAATTCGAAACCCTCATTCATTAAACCTTGTTGAATTAAATATAAACAATTTTCAGGTTTAAATACATAAAACATTGAATTTGCAAATTCTGCATAAACACCATTTCTAATCCAAAAATTACATGATAATTGTGCATGGAAAGCCCAAGGTTGTAACATTTCATCAGCAGCAAATGATAAATATTTTTTTTCTGAAGAATCTTTAATATTTAAAACAATTTGATTTTTTTCATTAATAATAATTTTATCAACATATTTATTAGTTAATTGATTATCATTAAATTTATAACTTCTCATAATTTCAACTAATAAATTTCCAACAGGATGAGACATTGAAACACCATCTTTATTAGTTGTATAATCAATCTCATTAGAATTATAATAAGTTAGATGAGTCATATTTTTATAAATAATACTTGTAAGTAAAATTATTGCGCTTTCGACTTTTTCATTTTTAGATTTAATTCCATTACAAATTCTTGAAAAATTTTGAGCAATTGCATACATTGGTGTAAGTGAATTATAATAACTTATACAAATAAGTTCATTTTGAAATTCTTCATGAATACCTTTTCTTCTAATTAATTTTGGAATTTCATTAAATGCATAAAATATACGATAAATTTTAATCATAAAACTATCATCAAAAATTTGATCTAGACCAGAATGTAAAAATTTCATTAAAACATCTAAACCTGCAATTGATTGAATGAAAACATTACGAGTACGTTTAAGTTTCCAATCTTCAAGTAAAGAAATTGAATATTTATTATCATTTAAAAATTTTGAATGAATCATAATATAAAGTATACTATCTAAAATATTTTCAAATAATCCTAATTTTAACATTTCCGAACCTAAATTTGGATCATGATAAACTTGTAATCTAAAAGTTTCTAAAATACTTAAATGATATTCTCTATCAAAAAATGCTGTATTAAGTTCACAAATTGGTAAAATAGTTAATATTTGTTTTGCAAATTCAAATCTTGATTTATGTGTATTTGAAATTGTTGGAATAATTAATTTTTTAATATTTTTTCTCATTTCTTTTGGAAATCTCATTTCAAAAAAAGTTAAATATTGTAATCTTGAAGAATTTTTTAAATATTTAATTGATGATTTTGGATTTGAAGATTTATTAATTTTTGTATCCAGTTGATCAGGTGTTAATTGAAGTAAAGAATTAAAATTTGTTAAAGATTCTTTATAAATTGGAATTTGTAAATTTTCATTTAATAAATAAGGTGATGGTTGTAATTCATTAAATAATGGCATTGATTTAACAGAAAATGATGCTTTTTCAAATAAAACAGTTGATAATTCTTGTTTAACAAAATCTGATAAAAGTATATTTTCATTTTCAAATAAATATTCAAACCAAACTAAAATTGAACGACACATAAATATATTAGCATATTCCTTTGCAGTTAAAATTGTATAAGTTAATTTAGTATGACCTGAACGTTCAAAATTTTTAAATTGTTCGACTTGTTCTTCTAAAATATTTCTATCTTTTGATCTTGAATATAATACAAAACCTTTCTCATCAATAATTTTAGCTAATCTTTGAACACCAGTTTCATTAATTTCCATATCTGAATAAATTTTATAATCAAATTCCCAAAATGGGTAATTATCATTTTCAGGATTATTTGAAGATTTATAAGCAACATTTAAAAATCTATTTGCTTCATCAAAATTATGAAATTCATCATTCCATACAACTAAACAATGATAATCCATAAAATTACCAATTCTTGTAACATTTTCAGAATAATCTGGAGGATTTTTAATAAATTTATATTTATACATTTGATTTGAAGTTTTAATATCAATATTTGGTAAAGTATTTAAATTTGATAATTCTTTAATAAAATTTTCTCTTGATTTAATATAATTTGAATTTTTAATTGAATTTTTAAATTTAAAATCAGGTAATGGAGCTAAAGTTTTCAAATTAACATCTAAAATAAAATCAAATAAAACACGAATTAGAATTGAAATATTTTTTTTAAATTGAATTGGTAATGGTTTTAATTTTTTTTTAAATTGAATTTCCTTTTCATTTGCTTTACATTTTAGATTAATTTTCCAAGATGATGAATCACCACAATCACAAATTGCATCACCTGAAGATTTATGAGCACCAACATTATGATCTGAATGTTCTTCTTTATTAAAACAATCTTCACACATACAACAAGTTGGATCAACACCACAATCATAACAATTATAAACCATTTTACCAAATGGAATTGATGAAGCACAAATATGACCATTATGACCTTTAGTCTTTTTTTTAATTTGATCTAAATAAAAACCTTTACTATAAGAAGCATCATTAACTTGATCCCAATTACGTGGATAAACAACAAATTCTTTTGGTAAAAAATGATCATAATATTTACCATGATCAGATAATGCAAAATGAAGAGATCTAAATAATAAAATTTCAGTTCTGTGTTCAAAATATTCAATTGTCGGAATTGTAAGTAATTGATTTATTAATTCTTTTGCAAAGTTTGAATTTTTATAATCATCAATATCCACATTTGTGAAAGAAGGCAAAGATGACATATTAACTAATTAATATATATAAGCAAGCTTCTTAAATATAGATATATATATGTATATATAGAAGTGTATTTAGTGATGCGAAGATGATACATATAGATAGATGTAGATGTAGTACCTATGGCAGATATTGTTTCAGTTTTGCAAGTGTGATTTGCCATGTTTCGTTTCATTTCAGTGTGAGTGATTGCGCGCAGTGTTTTGTGCTTTAATTGTTAATTGGCTAAAGTGGTTACTTATTTAATTATTTATTTTATTTAATTTTATGTAATTAAAAATTTCAACCCAAGTCACGTGCACATGGGCAGATTAACGTCTTGCGAGCATGAAAAAGCCAAACAGGAAATTCTATGTCTAACTGCTGTGCAAGTGTCCACTCTCAACTCCGAACAATAGTATTGGCAATTGTATGGAGAGAAAATAAGAAATGACAGATAGATTGATTGATTGATTGATTGATTGATTGACTGATTGAAACATACATTCTACTTATTTGCAAACAAAATCCACTTATTGTATATATACTGTATGTACTTTAATGTATATAACACCTTACTTATTATGTTACAATATAGTACTTTCGGAGTTTCGCAGTCATACTAAACTTGTTATCAAAACTGAGAACTGAGAAAATACTACAAACAAAGGAAGACCCTATAATTTTATTTACAGAATAAATAATTAATAATTATGTCATTTTTTTATTGATCTGTTATCGATGTCATCGGTTGAGCGATCGATAACGATAAACGGTAAACGATCTAAACGGTGAAGTTTAAAATTGAAAGAATGAAGAAATAATTTATGAAACATAATAATGCTAATAATACTGCAATAAAGTGTAAACCAGAAATAAAGACAATAGCAGTACTGCGTCCTATATGTAAAAAAAAACAGATCACGTGCACACCGTATCTCCCATAGTAAACCCACATGACAGGGATATGGACAACGGCCAACCCCGCGAAATTGGCAACGTGGAACGCATCAGCAATTAGCCACTGCCCATTGCCCGATACGGTTAGGCCACGTGGGAGCAGCCCCGAGCCCCAATCATTCAATCGATCTATTGCACCCACGTGGGGTATCTCAGAATTGAAGAAGCCATGCACGAGAGATTCGAAAACACCACACAGCGAGCCGCACACACACTGGAGCGAATATAGAATTAAAGACTCACGTGCCAGTACTAGCCATTCGTGGTGATGGATCGATCTGCCATCTACCAGCGATAAGAAACTAGAGGAGAAGACAGAAGACAAATCCGAAAACGTGCTGGGGGACTAACTTATCAGCTGCCAGGCAAACCACTAGAACCATTCAAAATCCAAACTAGAACCATTTTAATTACATTAGAAGCACGTTGGTCCCGATTTGTTTAAAACAGTTCTTTGGTTATTTCTTTTTTATTTCTTTTTTTGTATTTGCATGCTTTCCTACTTTAATGTGCACGTTTTCATTCAATTTCAGTCAATTTCAGTCAATTTCACTCCCCGTGGTCGAAAAAGAGTAATTCAATTGTCTTATGCTTGCTTATTTTGATTGTTTTCATTGATCATTTGCTGATAATTCACTGATATTATTGTATCAACAGTTTCTTTACTCCCTTTTTTTATTTTTTTCTTACCTTGTCAAATTCTATTTTTCTCTTTTATATAAACTGCATTTCCTGTAATTATATATATGTGTAGATATTTTATTCCTTTTCTTTTCTTATACTACTTGTAGTTTTATTATTTCTTTTTTAATTTATTCTTTCTTCAAAGCAGTCAATTACATATATATTTCCATATAAGGACAGGTTTTCAATTCATATATATCATATCATATCATATCATATCATATCATATCATATCATATATTATACCTCATTAATTATCTTTACTAAATCCTATTATTATTTGATTAATCGCTTATACACATACAATGTCTACTGAACACGCTAAAGGTCATATGACCAAAGGTGGTAATGCTGCATTCCACAATTTTATTAACGATTTTGCTGATGTTGAAGATCCATTAGAAAGAAGACGTTTAGCTTTAGAAAAAATTGATAATGCTCCTTTTAGTTGGTACCATGTCAGAGCAATTATGGTTGCCGGTGTTGGTTTCTTAACTGATTCTTATGATATTTTTGCAATTAATATGTCGGTTCCAATGATGGCTCATGTTTATTGGCATGGTTCAATTCCTTCATCAACTCAAACTTTAATTAAAGTTTCAACTTCTGTTGGTACTGTTATTGGTCAAGTTGGTTTTGGTTGGTTAGCTGATGCTTTAGGTCGTAAAGCGATTTATGGTGTTGAATTAATTATTATGATTTCTGCAACAATTTTACAATGTACTGCCGGTCACTCTCCTTCAATTTCTTTCCCAGCTGTTTTGACTTTTTACAGAATTATTATGGGTATTGGTATTGGTGGTGATTATCCTTTATCTTCAATTATTACATCTGAATTTGCTTCAACTAAATGGAGAGGTGCAATTATGGGTGCTGTTTTCGCAAATCAAGGTTGGGGTCAATTAATGGCTGGTATTGTTGCTATTATTTGTGTTGCAGGTTATAAAGATGCTTTAAATGTCGATTCTTCAAAATTATGTGGTGCTGAATGTATGAAAGCTTGTGATCAAATGTGGAGAATTGTTATTGGTTTTGGTGCTGTTCCAGGTTTACTTGCTTTATATTTCAGATTAACAATTCCAGAATCTCCAAGATATACTTTTGATGTTAGTAATGAAATTGATAAGGCAACTGCTGATACCGCTAAATTCACTGCTGGTAAATTAGGTAATGCTGAAGAAGGTGATATTGATTATTTAGCACAAACTGAAACTAGAGATCAATCAGTTGATTATACTCCAAAGAAAGCTTCTTGGAATGATTTCTGGAGACATTTTGGTCAATGGAGATATGGTAAGATTTTATTAGGTACTGCTGGTTCATGGTTCATGTTAGATGTTGCTTATTATGGTTTAGGTTTAAATACTTCAAGTATTTTAAAAACCATTGGTTATGCTTCTTCTTCAAATATTTACAAATCATTATACAATCAAGCTGCTGGTAATTTAATTTTAATTTGTGCAGGTTCTATTCCAGGTTATTGGTTATCCGTTGCAACAATTGATACTTTAGGTAGAAAATTTGTTCAATTCTGGGGTTTTATTATTTTAACTATTCTTTTCTGTATTATTGGTTTTGCTTATCATAAACTTTCTGAAGGTGGTTTATTTGCTCTTTACATTCTTTGTCAATTATTTGAAAACTTTGGTCCAAATACTACTACTTTCATTGTTCCAGGTGAATGTTTCCCAACTAGATATAGATCAACTGCTCATGGTTTGTCCGCTGGTGCTGGTAAAGTTGGTGCAATTATTGCTCAAACTTGTATTGGTACTTTACAAGACAGAGGTTGTGCTGCTAAGGGTTTAAAAAGTGGTTGTTGGTTAAATCACGTTATGGAAATTTTCGCTTTTTTCATGTTATTGGGTGTCGGTACTACATTATGTATTCCAGAAACTAAGAGAAAGACATTAGAAGAATTATCTGAAGAATTACATGGTGAAGTTGATGTTTGTAAACAAAGACTTCATACTATCCCATCTGATGATGAAGATAAAGTTGCTGATTCCGTTTAAGTAACAAATTAATAATTATAATTTTATTTCTTTTGATTCTTTTTTATTCATTTCTAATACATCCACCTAATTTTTTCCTTTCTATACTTTTTCATATCGAAAACTTTATAATAAAACTAAATTTAATTTAATTAAAAAAACATTTATAAAAAACCACTATAAATTTAACGCTTTTATTATTAACATTAAACTTTTATTTTCAAACAATGTAAAACCATCATTACCTTAATGGGAACATAGTATAAAATCTGTTATCGGTTATCTCTTATCGATGTTAAATGTGAAATTTTGATGTGAAAAATTTAAAAATTAGTACCCTGAGCAACGTTTTACATCAAACGTCAAACTGTACCTGGCTCCGTTTATTGTTGGCTACTCCGAATCTATTTTCAAGAATATATCTTTCTCTATGTGTATATTTTATATGTGTTTTTCTTCTTTCTTGTAGTCTTTTGTGTTCAGTTATGTTATATCTTTAGCCTGTCTATCATAGAGAGACCCATTTCTTTTACCTCTATCTATCTATGTAGCATGTAGCCTGCAATGAGCCGCATGCATAGTAAAACAAAATAGCCGCACAAAGAAGCTTCTAACGGATTTGTGCTGTTAATTAATTTAATTTAATAAATAGGCTTGAAATTTGAATTTAACTGGAAAAATTTGCACGGGAAAAAGAAATTAAAGCGAAATTAGCTACTTCGAATGAACAATAAACTGTTCACATTAGCATTATGTTTGACTTTTCTTTTGACCCATTCCAGGTTCTGTATAAATAAAAAGACTGGTTTTTCCTGTTGTTTCCTCAATTCCTTTTCTTTGGTCTTTTTAAAAACTCTCTTTTGTTTAATTTTCTTTCCTTTCCTTTCCCTTTCTTTTCTGTTTCTTTTTTCTTTTTTTAGTTTTCGTCTCTCTTTCTATATCTAAAGTCTTTCGTCTGTGTGTTATATTCATAGAAATTCACTCAATTCAATTAAAAAGAAAAAAAATCACAGTTAAACTTAAGTTTTAAAATATCAAATTAATTGTTAAAACTTTATATATCTTTTTAAAAAATACACAAATACACAGATAAATATACATAATACATTAAAATGGCAAATAAAACAGCTGGTGGTAATGCTGCATTCCACAATTTTATGAATGATTTTGCAGATGTTGATGATCCATTAGAAAGAAAAAGACTGGCTTTAGAAGCTATTGATAATGCTCCATTTGGTTGGTATCATGTTAGAACAATTATGGTTGGTGGTGTTGGTTTTATGACTGATGCTTATGATATCTTTTCTGTTAATCTTGGTGTCTCATATATGTCATATGCTTTTTGGGGTGGTTCAATTCCATCATCAACTGAAACTTTAATTAAAGTCTCAACTTCTGTTGGTACTGTTATTGGTCAATTAGGTTTTGGTTATTTAGCTGATGCAGTTGGTAGAAAATCAGTTTATGGTGTTGAATTAATGATTATGATTTCTGCAACAATTTTACAATGTACTGCAGCTCATTCTTCCGCAATTTCCTTCCCAGCAATCCTGACATTTTATAGAATTATTATGGGTATTGGTATTGGAGCTGATTATCCTTTATCTTCAATTATTACATCTGAATTTGCTTCAACTAAATGGAGAGGTGCAATTATGGGTGCTGTTTTTGCAAATCAAGGTTGGGGTCAATTTTTAGCAGGTGTCGTTGCAATGATTTGTGTTGCTGCTTATAAAAATCCATTAAATGTTGAAGGTGCAGAAAATTGTGGTCCTGAATGTATTAAAGCTTGTGATCAAATTTGGAGAATTATTATTGGTATTGGTGCAGTTCCAGGTATGATTGCATTATATTTCAGACTGACAATTCCAGAATCTCCAAGATTTACAATGGATGTTGAAGGTGATCTTGATAAAGCAACTGCTGATGCTGCTAAATTTGCTTCCGGTGAACATGGTAATGCAACCGAAAATGAAATTACTGTATTAAAAGGTCATGAAACTAATGAAATTGAAAAGGAGGATAATTTATCAACTCAAAATGAAATTAATAATGGTCCTCCAAAAGCTTCTGCAAAAGATTTTATTAATCATTTTAAACAATGGAAACATGGTAAAATTTTATTAGGTACTGCTGGTTCTTGGTTTATGTTAGATGTTGCTTATTATGGTTTAGGTTTAAATACTGCAAGTATTTTATCTTCTATTGGATTTGCATCTTCAACTAATGTTTACAAATCATTATACAACCAAGCATCTGGTAATTTAATTTTAGTTTGTGCTGGTACTATTCCTGGTTATTGGTTTACTGTTGCATCTGTTGATACTATTGGTAGAAAACCAATTCAAGTTGGTGGTTTCATTCTTTTAACAATCCTTTTCTGTATTATTGGTTTTGGTTATGATAAAATTGGTTCTAAAGGTAGATTAGCTCTTTATATTATTGCACAATTTTTCCAAAATTTTGGTCCAAATACAACTACTTTTATTGTCCCTGGTGAATGTTATCCAACTAGATATAGATCAACTGCCCATGGTATGTCTGCCGCTTCTGGTAAAGTTGGTGCAATTATTGCTCAAACTTGTATTGGTACTTTAAAAGATAGAGGCTGTGCTGCTAAGGGTTTAAAGAGTGGTTGTTGGTTAAATCACGTTATGGAAATTTTTGCCCTTTTCATGTTATTAGGTATATTCACCTCATTATGTATTCCAGAAACTAAGAGAAAGACATTAGAACAATTAGCTGAAGAATTACACGGTGAAGTTGATGTTACAAAGAGAAGAACAATTCAAAATATACAAGATCCTGAATCTTCAATTGAAATGGAGGAAAATCGTTTATCATAATTTACTCATTTGATATTCGTTATATACATATATTTGATATTTGGTATTCACATTTAGTTACTTTATTACATTTTTTTTCTTTACTAACAAAATTTCTTTAAATTTACATTATGTCTTTTTTTTATCATCATTTGGTTTGTTTTTCCCCTACTCACATTACTCACGGTTTATGTACTATTTTAATATTTATTTACGGTTTATATAAAGTATTGTATCCAATTAAATTTCGCATTATTTTTGTCTTTTAACATTTAACATTTAACATTTAATTTAACATTTAACATTCAACATAAAACCAGACTAACAACTCTATCTTTATCTCAAATGACCATCGCAGACAAAATCCATCGACGCGTCGATCAAAAAAGAAAAGTTGACAAATAAAGAATTTTGCTTTTATAAGAAGCACATAATTGTAATTGACTAATTCATCATTTAATATAAGGTATTTTAGTATATACCCAATATACCAATATTATACAACTGTATCCATTGAATATGGACTCAAGTGTACTACCACAGATTCCCCAATTAAAGGGATATGGATTATATGAACAAGAACGTTGCCCATTTTGGGATAAAGTTGGTTCATGCAGACATGGTGCTCAATGTGTTAGATTTCATGAGAGACCAAAACAGTCTAAAACATTAGTTTTTAGAAAGTTATTTGATAATCCTATTAGAACCATTTATAATAAACCAGAGGGAAATGGAAATGGAAAAATTAATTTAACACGAGAATCAAAGAGTAAAAATGAAGGTGAGTTTGTTGTAATGGATGTGAAAATCGATGAGAATTATTTAAATAAAATAGCTGATCAAATATATCAAGATTTATTTGTAGAATTTGCATTGAAATATGGTGAAGTTGATAATATTACAATTTGTGGAAATTTTAATACTCATATCGGTGGAAATGTAATTGTTAAGTTTAAAGATGAGAGAAGTGCTAATAAATGTTATACTGATTGTATTGAACGATGGTATAATGAACGTCCTTTATTTTGTGAATTATCCCCAATTAAGAACATTGATAATGCTGTTTGTAAAAGATTTACACAAACAGGTAGATGTGAACGTGGCGATCAATGCAATTTGATCCATGTAAGAAACCCCAACCATGAATTAAAGAGTAAATTGCTTGCAAGTCAACGTGCATATTACAAAGACTCAGACCTTTAATTTACTTTATTACTGTACAAATAAAACATTCATTTACTGTGTATACTATCTTATCTTATATAATATAACATCTCCTCAAATACTCCCAAAACGGCAATAAAAAAAGAGCAAAAAACATGCAAACATTTTTCGCAGCGTCCAACTTTAACAACTAACAACGCAACAGTTTTGTTTTGGTTATTTGTTATTTGTTCTGGATTATTGTAATTTTGTGATTACTTTTACTTGTTTGACCTATATCAGATATTATTGGATATTTTCAAAATCATAAAGATGACATCTACACTGAGTTATGATAAAATCTTGGGGAAAACGGCAAATGATCTGTTTGAAGAGTACTCAGTAGAGGAACTTGGTCATCTTATGACAAGACTTTCAGAGGACGTCATAATAAAAAAACAGAAGTTAAAACTCCTTGTTGGAAATAAATATAGAGATTTATTGAACGTTGCAGATGATATCATTGAAATGAATAATATTACAACATCAGAAAATGTTCAATTAATGAAGCTTGCATTTCAAAAATCTGATTATAATTCTAAATCATTATCTAATCTATCAAAATTTAATTTACATTTGGAAAATATACAAATACAGAAAGTCCAAAATGATAATAGATTGGTAATTTTAAAAAATGTTGTTCATGATTTAAATTATTCTTTAATTACTCTTAAGCATAATTTACTTACTGAGATGCCATCATCTGATATATTAAACTCATCTGATATATTGAACAACAACATTACAATGAAAAACAACCAATCTATTGATTATGAAGAAAATATAGATCATTACCACACAGTTTCTACTTCTATTTCAAATGGGTTTACCTTAATAGCTAAGAATATTTTTTTGATCAAATATTTTTTCACACAAGAACTACATGATTATCCAAATTTATTTGCAGTTACTAAATATCAACAATTAAGTACTGAATTCAATTTATTATTAAAATCAAATATTACTAGACTTAAATATCAAGCAGATACAGATTTTGTATTAAATTTATATATATCTGATTTAATTGCAAATGAAAAGGATCCAATTGATTCTTTACAATGGATTCTTAATGAAAGATTATTATATTTTGAAAATTTAGCACATTCTAAAATTCCATTTCAAGATCTACTAAATTATGCATTTGTTACAGTTGAATTTATAAACTTTGTTCACTCTCGTATACCTACTATTGTGAATAGAATTAAGAATAAAACAGGTGCAAATAATTGGATTCATCAAACATCTTTCCAAAAATGGAATAAATGGTTACACAAATTAGAAAATTTAAAATTTGACAATGATGAAGAAAATCAATTTCAATATATTTTTAAATTAAAAAATGAACGAATTTCAAAATCTGTTTTTGATAAAATTATGGAAAAATGGAATTCACAAATTAGTGAATTATTATTAGATAATTTTAATTCAAGATTTGATAAATCTTTTTATAATTTAACTGATTTAGTGATATTGTTAAGATATACTCTTATATCATTTAAACATTTTACATCATTAACAAAGTTGCCAGTCAAAGATGATAATATAATTAATTTTATTCTTAAAAATTGGAGCAAAGAGTATTTTATAGAATTGACCAAAAAATTAACTGAATTTGAAAGCATCAGTGATTTAGTATTGAAAACATATGATGATGAATCACTTATACATTCAATTTTAGAATCATCAAGCAATTCTTGTTTATTTGATTTTAAAGATGATTTTAATTTAAACAAATTATTAGAATGCTCACTTGAAAATGATAATACTGACAAAGTTTTTTCTTTATTAGATACATTCAAACATCATTTGAAATCTACAAGTAATTCCATAGAATCTTTAAAGAACTTAAGTACACTAGTTTTAAAACCATTATTAACAATTGATGATTATGAAGATGATGATTTCTGGATTGAAATATCAAATAAATTAACAGATATTTTATCTACTAGTGTAAATACTAGTGTATCAATTTTGAATAATTCTATATCTAATTTTTTTGAAAAAGTTTCTGATTTATTGAAAACGTACAATTCCAAGATTTCTAATAGCAGAATAATTTATATCATGCGTATATTAGTTCAACTTGAGGAAAAAATTCAATTACATGATTTTTATGATACATTTAGTAAATATTCAAAAATTGATAAACGTATTGATATTGCTAAATTAATAGATTCTTTATTAGAAAGTTATTTTGAAGTAATTATAAAATCAACATACGAATCTAAATATTCAATTAAACTTAAAGATATTTTTACAAAAAGATTTACATCTAAAAAGGAATATTCTGAATTCATGTTATGGGAATCAATATTTGATGATAAACCATTACCAACTATAAGTTCAATTGAATATTCTGAATTATTAATTTCATTTTGTACTGATTTGATTACAATTGATGGGCTTAATCATTCTAATATGTATATTTTGCCATCATTTGAGAAAGTTAGACAAAATATTATCAATTTATTGTTAAAAGATATTGAAGGATTTATTAAAAATCTTAAAAAACCTGAAGAATCGGATGAATATTTCGACAAAAAGATACTCCTCACATATTCTGATTATATATATACCAAATTGTTGTTGAAATCTGATTTTGTGGAAGATTTAGATATCAAATGTTTTTCAGAATTAACTAAATCACTTATAGATGATACATTTAGAAAGCAAATCATATCTTCTATTTCTGAAAGCTACAAAACTCAATCCTTAATGTACTATCCTTTGTCTAAATAATGAAATATTTTTTTAAAAACATGTAAATCTATATAAACATTTAATTAATACATCACATGAATTAGCATCCAAAAGTTTACAAACACAATTTCTTAATTCGATATAAATCTTCACATTCTTCTGTTATTGCTTTATTTGCTATATATTTAACCTGTTTAATTCGACGTGTAGTATAATTCAATACCTGTATACACAATTCTTGAGATTGATCTTGGTAGAATGTTTCTATATCTTTTACAAGTTGCATATATTCTTGCTCTAATTGAAATATTTGAGCATCTCTTCTTTTAATAATTTCCGTTGTACGGGATGTTGAAAAATAATTATTATATGGTACACAAGAAAAGTCTATCTCATTTATACTTCTCTTCATAACTATTATTATAATAGTATTATTAATAAATCAGTATGCGATTATATAAAGCTAACAAGAAAAGTACTTAAGTAGCTACGTTATAGGCATATTCATAAGAGAAAAAGTTTCTATTGCGTACATACATAAATATTTTTGCACACTTGTAAAATCAATTTTACTACCATGTTTATATAGATGAAGTTTGTTTTATAAATCATTATAGATTATTACACTACAAGCATGTCCGAACTAACAGAAATCACCATTCCTCCCGTCGAAATACGAACATTGATAGGTAAAACTGCTATCTATGTTAATAAAAATGGGGTTGCATTTGAAAATAAGATTAAGACAAAGGAAGCAAATAATCCAAAATTTTTCTTTTTAAGTGCTAAAGATCCATATAATGCATATTATCAATATGCATTAAGTACCATAATAAAAACAGGCAAGCCACCTGTAATTAACAATAAAAATGAAGATGTTATTAAGCAAAAGATTGTTTCATCTTCTTCTTCATCTGATAATAATAGCAAGACAAATATTGAAGATAATAATATTTTAGTTAAACCTATAGATTATCACTTTTTACAACATGAGAATAATAAGTTAATTTATCCAGAATATAAAATATCAACATTAGATCTTAATATGATTAAATTAGTTTCACAATTTTCTGTAATTAATGGTGATAAAATTATGGAAAAATTTAAATTAAATGTATTATCAAATCCTAAAAGATTAATACAATTTGGATTTTTAAAGGAAGAACATTCAATGAATCCAATCTACAAAAAATATGTTAATATTTATAATAAGATATGGACAGAAAAAATAGATCTTATTAAAGAATATACTAAGAATACAGATATTTATAATAAATTAAATGAATGTTTTGGGCGTGCTGAATATTTAGAAAAAGAGAGTACGAATGTTAAAGAAATTGAAGAAAAAAAATTATTAGAAAGGCTTACCTATGGAAGTATAGATTGGCAAGATTTTGTTATTGTTGAAACTATCAAATTTACAGAAATGGATGAAGTTTCAGAATTGAATTTACCATTTATTAAATCAGATTTAGAATATAGATCGTTGATACAAAAGGAGAATGAAAGTTTATTTTCACAGGTAAAAGATGCATCTCAACTTAGAGAAGAAGAAGAAGAAGAAGAAGAAGAACAACAACAGCAACAACAACAACAGCAAAAAGAAGATTATCAAGGTGAAATATTTGTAGAAGAAAATGATCATATTGATCAATCTGAGGAAATTCTTCCATCATATCAAGAAAGTAGTGATGAAGAGAAGACAATAGAATTTAAAAAAGAAGAAGAATACGAAGAAGAAAAAGATAATAAGAATAATTCTTTAGTTCCAGAAAAGAGAGTTCCAAAGGGTATGAAAATTAAATCTGCTGGCGAATCTAGAATACTGAAAAGGAAGTTTAAGCAAACAGATAATGGAAATATGATTGATCCAATAACTAAAGAAAAACTTTTAAGATGTCCATTAACTGATAAATTAATTCCTGAAAGTGAATTTCAAAATTATATTAATTCATTATTAAGAGATCCTAAATATGAAGAAGAGAAAGCAAGATATGAATCTAAATTTAAATATGGAAGTAATCTCACAACCGACCAAGTTTATGAAAATATTCAAAGATTAGTAGAGGATAAAAGTAATAAAAAGAAAAAAAGTGTATAGATAAAAGATAAATGTATAGTTAATTTAGAGATATTATTAATATTGATTAAAAGGAGTAGATAGATAGATAGATAGATTTCTATAGACTTAGAAAACAAACTATTTAGATATTATTTTATTTACGCAAGTACATACAATCAACAACTAACTTAGTTCTTTAAAGAAGAAGCTCTTCTCTTTCTGATTTCAGCCTTTTCAGCCTTTCTTTCGTGTAATCTTTGAGCTAATAATTGAGCGTATTCAGCAGCAGCTTCTCTTTGAGCTTGAGCATTCTTGATCTTTTGTGCTTTAACAGCTCTCTTTCTTTGTAATCTTTGAGGAGTAACTAATCTTTGGACCTTTGGAGCCTTAGTGTAAGTCTTTTCACCCTTAACGATTTCTCTTCTAATAACGAATTGAGTAACATCATCTTCTTTAGTTAAACCAAAGAATTTTCTAATGTTGTTAGCTCTCTTTGGACCTAATCTCTTTGGAACTTGAGCATCAGTTAAACCTTCAATTTCTTGTTCACCAGTTTTAACAACAGTTAAAGCTAAAACTGATAAATCATTACCAACAATACAACCTCTAACAGACTTTCTCTTTCTTTCACCAGTTCTTCTTTGTCTGTAACAAGAGTGACCCTTTGCTAATAATAATTTAACTCTGTTTGGGATCATAACACCTTGTTTCATTGGGAAACCTTGTTTATCATTACCACCAGTGATCTTAAAGACATAACCTTTAAATTCATCACCAACGGAATCACCTTCAACTTCTTGGCCCATTCTCTTTTCGTAGAAGACTCTTAATTTTTGTTCGTCATCAACGTCGATACATTTTTGAGTACCATTTGGTGGGTAAGCAATGTTTAACTATAGTAAATAAATCGTAAATAGAAATGTAAAATTAATGTTAGTATTTTAGAACATATAGAATTTTAAATAATGATAAGATAGAGAATAATTTTATTTATTGGTATTCATTGATATTTATTCATCGATGTGTTCAAAAAAAATGTTAAAAATTTTAAAATAAACTTTTTTTGCATTCTTTCTTTACGATTCAGTTTTCATTTCGAAAGATTTACTTTTAAATTCAAATGGAAAGATTTTTAAATTGTTTCTAAATAATATTATGTGTTTAATGGTCCATGAAAGAAAATTTATTATTATTATGCTTTGGATATGATTTAGTTTATTTTTTAGAGTATTATAATTAAATGTCATATATTCATTTGTTCATCATGATTTGTATATTCTTTTAATTGATTAATTAAATATTGTGTATTATTGCTATTCGTGTTTCTTATTCAATCTTCAATTTATTTCATTTCAGTTTATTTCATTTCATAGTAAATAGTAATATTATATTGTGATATAAAATCTTTATTTCTATCAATAATCATTGCATCATTAGGATGTATTTGTAGATGTAGTACATACCTTCATTGTTGCTGTATGTTAATCTGGCTTGAACGATATCTAACTAAAGTAAAAGAGTGTTAAAAAAGTGTATACAGTCGTTTGATTACAGTGTGTTAATGCAGTTGTAGCACTCATCAGAGTATTTTTTCACACATACACACTCAGACTCAGAGTCAGACTGAGAGAGAGACAGAGACACAGAGAGAGCAGCGGAGAGAGAAAGCGGGAGAGATTGTGCTGGTGTCCACAGTGTGTGGTGCGAGGGTGTTGCAGAGAGAAAGCACGCGCACACACAGCGCACACAGCGGAGCAGAAGAGTGCGCTGCTTTTGCGCTCAACTGGCAGCGCACAAGCCCTCGCCCCACGCACGTGACACAGGAGAGGGTTGGCGGTCTGCGTTTTGCTGATGCTGTACTGCTGCTACAATATATTTGACTAGTTGATACAAACTTACTGTTTATTTAAGCTATACAGACATACGTATAAAACAACTACTTGCTCTTCCTCTTCACTTTCACTTTCACCTGTGCAGATACTCCCTGTCCGAACTTCTTACCCGTAAATCCTTCCTCTGCCTTCAATTCATCTTCGGTGTTGTTTGGATTTGTAATCATATTCGTGTTTCCAATTAAAATAGTAGGTGTACCTAATTGCTGCGAATGTAACTGTGATTGTGATAAATTATGTATATTAGAATTATTATGATTGTTGTTCTGCTGTTGCTGCTGCTGCTGATGCTGCTGCTGCTGCTGTTGTTGTTGTTGTATTATAGGCAAAGGATGCACCCCAGATACAATCGGTGTGGTTCCTGTAGGTAATTGCCAATCATGCGTAAATAATGTACTCGGAGATTGGAAATCAACATATCTTGATGGTAAGGCTGATAATTCAGCTGATAATGTAGGAAGTTCATTGTTATTATTATTATTAATACTAGTATTAATAGTCGGATGTGGGTGTCTTTGGTTGTTTATCCTTGATTGTGGGAAATAAATAGATGTAGCAGAATTCATTGGTGGTAAAAATGATTGATTTTGTACTTGTCCTATTTGTCCTTGTCCTTGTCCATGTACTTGTGCTTGTGCTTGATTTTGTGCTTGATTTTGTGCTTGATTTTGACCCTGTCCTTGCCCTTGAATGCCTTGACTTTGTGACATTCTAGCTCTTTGGATAGTTTCAATACCATTCATCAAATGCATCTTCTCAGGGGTATCCAAATTAGTATTGATTTTTAAATTAGAGTTCATTTTGTTATTATTACCCTTATGGACTATATTATTGTTATTACTAACATGATTTATATTGTTAGCGTTATTACTATTAATATTGTTTCCACCACCACTGTTGGAATTAGATTTTGTACCCATATTGATATTATTATTATTACTATTATTATTATTATTAGTACTATTGGTAACACGCATATTACTGTTAGGTATAGAAGTAACATCACCACCACCACCACCATTACTATTACCACCTCCGGCACGTACATGTGCCTCTCCAGGAAGACTTCCTGATGATAAATTTGATGTTAATGGAGGTAATGGGAATGGAGGTACTAAAAGTTGTGAAGGTGACATACCATTAAAATTAAAATAATTTATTTGATTCATTGGTGTTTCACCAGGATTACTTTGATTCATCATATTCAAATTGTTTAAAAAATTCGATGTTGTTGGAGTATATAAAGCTGATTTCCTCTCTTTAAACAATGCACTTGGTAATGGTGTACTATTATTAATATTATTAATAATAGGTTGATTCTTAATATTCGAACTGTTAGAACTACTTGTAGTATATGTTAAGTTAAATGTCGGACTCGGTAAACTTATATTCATATCTCCATTATTTTTATTTTTATTATTTTCACCATTTAATTTGTTATATTTTTTAAAATTTTCAAGATTACTATTTGAATTTACATTGATATCCAAATTAGCACTAATCTTTTCATTCGAACTACTTACATCTTTAGCATTAGATGATGTACTTGCTGTCTTATTGGATGATTCTGCAGCTGTAATAGTAGAAACATCTGATAAATTTCTATTATCAATTGTTGGAATCTTTAAACTTAAAGTTGGTCTCTTTAAATTGATATTATTGTTATTTTCTTTTAATTTCGATCGTTTTAATGCCGATGATGGATGATATGGTGTAACATTTGCACTTGAATGTGACATATAAGAATTTTCTTGTACCCCTAATTCAGGAGTTTTTGGATCTAAAGGTGGCGTATAAACGTATGTTGTAGAAGTTGCGGATTTGGGTATATTTTGCATGTTGTTATTGTTATTTACATTATTGATTTTTTGTCTCTTTCCTTGAGATCTATCAAATGAAGGATTATATTCACGTTTCCTATTATTAGTTGTTGCATTGGGTATTTTGCCCTTCTTTTTAATATTTTTCAATGTTCGTGTATTACCACGTGTTTTTGGCCTTTTATCATGGTCTTCGTCTTGATCATGGTCATGATCTTCGTCATTATCACTATTATAACCACCATCTTCATTATCATCAGGATTATGGATATGATTCTGATCATTATTTTCTTCACTATAATCATCCTCTCCATCATCTTCCTCCTCATCCTCATCATCATCATCGTCCTCGTCATCGTCATTACCACCACTATCATCATCATCACTTCCATCATTATTGTTATTATTATTATTATTGTAGCCGTATACTATATCACTTCTTGATCTTTGGTGCTTCTTAACTAATTTTTTACTAGAATCTTTTTTATTTGAATTATTAACAATACTAATTGAATTGGAATGTCTATGTTTATTCAATGCATTCTCACCTAAAATTCTACTTTTAAGTTCATATTCACCATAATCTTTAGGAAGTTTTGATTCATATAAATTTTTCGAATTTTCAGTAAATCTATTCAGAATATTCTCAGTTTTATCTGATGAATATTGATATATCTTATGGTTTCTTCCGATGATAATTACAGAAATATCAACTTCACATAAAACTGCCAATTCATGAGCTTTTTTAAATAATCCCGCCTTCCTCTTCGTGAATGTCACAGTTCTATTTCTATCATTTTTTAAAGGCTCAATAGCAATCTTCCTTCTCCCCATGACTCTTTTATTATAGATAGCTGTATACTATTTGGATCTCCTAGTATGTAGTGTTCAAATAGGATGAACACGATGCAGACCAAAGAACAAACAACGTGTAGCAACAATTTCTATTATTGGCAACATCCACTGTTATTAGTTTTAAGTAAGAGCTACGCCTCTTCGTTTTTCACCGATCCACGCTCAGTTAACAGTTAACAGCTAAGCTCAGCTAACAGCTAAGCTCAGCTAAGATATATACATAACAGATGGTATGTTGTACAGGATAATAATGCACACAGCATCCACAGCAATACACCCATGGAAAGTAGAAAGCCATTTGCAGTAGATATCCCTGTCACCGATCTTGATGAAAACATCGATGATTTCAGGTTTGAAGAAACTGATGATAACATTCATGGTATAACAAACAATGATAATGTTTCAATTGATCTTAGCAACCTTGATTTTGGATCTAGTCGATCTGGAATATTTAAAAAGGGTCTTAATGTGGTATCCAATTTATTTACATCAAATAATAAGAATAAATATATTTCTAGAAATGGTGATTACATGGATGATATCGAATTAATTAATAGAAATATAGATGATAATGGTGATGATTATTTTGATTTTGATAATGATTCAGTATCATATTATCCACAATATTTAAGAAAAAACAAAGTTGTAAGGTTTTTCAAAGCTCTTTACAATTCAAAATTAATGTTATATACAATATTACTCATTGTTATATCTTTGTTAATAACATTAATAGTATTAATATCACGTTCAAAGCATGCATCTTCTTTTTCATCATCATCTGAATATTCTTTATTATCATCTAATAATAATGTATTAACAATAGTATTGGCAATTGGTGGATTACATCCACATTTCATATCGGAAAGAACAATGCCATTTTTAACAAGTTTACTTAATTCATCAAACAGTGTTTATTCTCCATATATGATTCCAACTAATCCATCATCAAAATTAACAAATTTATGGACTATAAGTACAGGTTTAAATCCTGCTGAAAATGGTATTATAGGAGATTCTTTCTATGATTCTCAATCTAATACTCAATTTTCTAAAAATATGGAAACACGTTCAAGAGATCCAAGATGGTGGTTAGGTGAACCAATTTGGTTAACTGCAAGACTAAATAATTTAAAAGTAACAACATTTAATTGGCCAGGTACAAATCTAATTGGCAATAATAAGAATAAACCAAATATTTTTAAAGATTTTAAAAAGACAAATCAATATGATGAATCATTAAAAGAATTAAAAAAAATGTTTAAGAAAGAGAAAAATTCAGCAGATTTAGTTTTATCATATTCTTCAAGATTAGGTAAAATGATTGAAAAACATGGATTTTCAGGATATTCTTTTGAAAAGGAAATTTTAGAAACTGATAAATTTATTAATTCTGTTTATGGATTATTAGATAAAAGAAACATTTTAGAAAATACAAATATTATGATTATTTCTGATGGTGGATATGCACCAATTGGATCAACAAAGAAAAATAATAGAATTTTATATTTAGAAGAATTAATTGATTTAGATAAAATCAATCATATTAATGGTTTCCCAATCGTTAGTATAACTCCAATAGTTGAATATTCTGTTTCTGAAATGGTTAATGAAATGAAATCTTCATTAGAAAATCATAAATTTAAAGATTATTATGAAATACTTGAAGTTAATGATGCTATTTCATCTACATTATATGGTGGAATTGTAAATGATAGAATTAGTCCAATTGTTATAATACCTAGAGCTGGTTATACATTACGTACAAAAAAGGAAATAAATGAATTAGAAGATGATTCTGAAGGTTATATTAATGGTTTTAAAAATGATGAAGTTTTATCAAGAAGTGTCTTTATTGGAACAGGTCCAATGTTTACTAAACAATTTGAAAATTATGATACTAATGTTATAAAACCATTTAATAGTATTGAAATTTATGATATGATTTGTCATAGTTTGAATTTAAATACTACATCTTATGATATTTCAGCATTTGAAAAATCTAATTTATTAAATAGTAATTGGAAAGATGTAAAGGAATATCCAGGTGTTGATTTTGAAATTTCTACTTTAAAAGATGTTTCATTTATTGAATCTAAATTTGGTGTTGAAACTGAATTAGTTGTTCTAGAACCAATTTCTGAAGAAGAGGACGATGGATTAAATTCTGATATAGAAGAAATTACTGGCATTGATGCTACTGCTCCAATAGATTCTAATACTGAGGATAATAATAATAATAATAGTAATAGTGACGAAGATGTTGGTAATGAGTATGACTTTAATGATGATGATACTGATATTGATACATCTGGTGAATATAACATGATTGGAGATGGGTCAAGTGAAGATAATGAAAATTCTGATACAGATGCACTTCCTGTGTCTGAAACTATACAAGCACCATATGAGGATGATAATGTAGAAGAAAATTCACCAGTAATCGATACTGTTCCAATACCGGAAGATATGCCATCTATTGAAGATGATGTTCCGTCAGATGATGTTCCGTCAGATGATGTTCCATCGGATGAAGAACCAGTAAAAGATCATCATAGTTTCTGGGATTCTATTTCTGACACTTTCCACGAATTAGTTGATGATATAGAAGATATGATTAATAAAAACGATGACTAGAATGGGGGTTATCTGTGTACAAATACCTTACACTACTTTATAAAGAGAAACCGTAGAGACGATATTAATAATAAATAGTAATGCTTATAAACCGGGAGATGATATTATTTATTATTGTATGGCGTAATTGTTTTCTTAGTGCGTATCAAAAATCAAAAGTTCATCATGAAATTGGTTGTTTATTTATTTATTTGTTAATCCATCACCACAACAGCAAATCCAATGATTCTTAATTGAAAACACCAAAACAGATATGGATTTTGTGAGTAATATAGAATTTATTGAACCAAACAGTGATGTATTTAATGACATATTCAACAATGAAGATCTTTCAAAGAAGAAACAAAAACTTAATTCATCATCTCCGACAATTGATAACACAGATTCAGATAAATATTATCAGTTAAACAATCATTCATTAGAAGAGGATTATTTAAAAAATAGAGAAGAATCTAATCTTTTAATTAGATCTACAATTTCTTATCTTTCCCAAGATTTTGATATTTTATCAAACAATTTATTAAAAACACATGAATATGCACAACGTTTAAGTAGGATTGGAAAATCCAAAATGATAAATCAATATATTGAATTAAATATTGATAGAATTAAAAATAATATAAAAGAACTAATAATTAATTCATTTAATTCATTTAATAATAATAATAGTAATGAATTTTTCACTGAATTTCCATTATGTAATTTTTTTGAAATTGCATATACAGATTTTAAACTTATTAATATAGCATTATATCCAATATTTAATGGTATTAGATGTTCATTTACAGGAAATAAATATGATAGGATAAGGATGGATAAACCGTCATCGAATATAGCACTTTCATCAAATGGATATCCAATAACTGAACTTGAAGGTGAATTTTGCAGGCAATTAATTTTACTTTATGGTATAACACCTATTGATCAATTATATGGTAAGAATGAAAATAGTAAATTAATTGATTTATCAATTTCAAGACTTTGTAAAAGTTTAAAATCATTATATTTAAAAGAAATTAATGATGATAATAAAATTGAGTTAGAAATTTATAAAATTTCTAATTTTTTCATTTTAGGTAATAAATTAAAATCTTGTGGTGCAAATATTGATATTGATAATATATTTTTTAAATGTCATATTTATGTTTTAAAATCAATTAAAAATAAATTATTTACAAAGGATCATTATGATTCAATATTTGATGATATTAAATATATTGAAAATAAGATTATTTTAAGAATTATATCAACTATAAAATTTAATAAAAATTTTAAAAATATAATTCATTTTAATGATAAAAATATAATTTCATTAATATTTAATGATAATATTGAATTTTTTAATAATATAATAATTAGATTTTATCATTCATTATTTGAATATTTTGAGAATAAAGATGAATTAAATGATATTAATAAAGAATTTAAACTTAAAGAAAGACTTAATATTTTAATTGAATTAGATAATAAATTTAAAAATGAATTTAAAAATGAATTTTCATTAATTGAAAATGGTGCAAAAGAATTAGTAAATGAATTTTTTAATTCAATTGATTTAATAAATGAAGAAAAATTTAAAGATATATCTAAATTATTTGATAAATTAATTTTATTTATATCAAAAATAAATTCAATTTATTCAATATTTAAAATTAAAGAACCAATTAAACAATTTAAAATTCAATTAATTAAATATTGGGAAAAATTTAATAAAAATTTTGAAGATTATTATTCACATTATATTGATCATAAATTAAAACTTATTGTTAAAAGTAAAGATAGGAATAAATTAGAGATTGAAATTAAAAAACTTTCAAAAAATTTAGAAATAATTTTCCCGTATATTGAATTTAATGAAAATTTTAAAAAAATGTATAAAATTCAATTTTTACAAAGAATGTTAAATAGTATTTATGAATCAAATTTTACATTATTTACAAATATTTGTGATTGTGAAAATGAAATGTGTAAAAAACTTGATAATTTATTTAAAATTTCAAATAATTTTAATAATTTATCATTTTTAAAAATTTTAAAAGATATCAAAAAATCAAGATTAAATTTTATTGAATTTAAAAAATTTAAAAATAATAATAAAATTTCAATTATTGGTTTACCAAATAATTTAAAATTTATTAAAAACAATTATTTACCATTTAATTATGATAAGAATTATAATAATAATGAAAAAAATTTAAAAAATTCATATTTAAAATTACCATCAAATATTAAATCAGATATTAAAGATTTTAAAAATTTTCTTAAATTAAATGAAAATTCAAATGATAAATTAAAAGATTCAAAACTTTTATTAGAATTAAATTATTCATATAGTAGGATGTTAATTGATTTTACATTAAATGATGGTACAATATGTCATTTAGATTGTAATTTTTATCATGGAATGATATTATCATTATTTAATGAATTTAATATTTTAAATGAAAATGAAATTGCTAAAAAATTAAATTTATTATTAAATATTACAATCAAATATTTAAATAATTTAAAATCTTCAAAATGTCCAATTTTAAAGAATATTGAAAATGATTGGATGATTGATGAAAATTTTAAAATTACTGATAAAATTAAAAGGGCAAATAATACTATAGTTATTTAATTTTTTTTAAAATGTATATATCTAAATGTATATAATTTTCATTAAATAAATTAATTAGAAAGGTATAGAAAAGTAAATCTAATGATGGGAATGTAGTAATATTACTAATAAAAGAAAAAAGAGCGCCAAAAAAAACATGCAACATTATTCGAGTTTTGAAAACAGTTTGCGAAAATATTTATATAACGTACCTGCAATTTGTAGAATAAAATGAATAGATAGATTCAAAATATAGTGTAACCATTGGGAGACTGTCATTAATTAATTAATAATTGATTGATTGGATTGGGTGAATAATTTATCAATTAAATTTGTAAAAGAAAAAAAAACATTTATGAAATGAATTAAAAGTGGAAATAGGATATGAAAATTATCAATTAAGCTGAACTAACACGATTTTTCTTTGATTTAACTATCCAACTGAAAAGACCCTTTTTATTAGAATGATTATATGAATTGTTATTGTTATGTAAAACATTTGAATTATTTGAATTACTTGAATTATTTGAATTATTTGAATTATGTGAATTAATTAATTTTTTTTCACTATTATTGTTTAATCTATTAATATCATTTTCATCAATTTCAACCATTGGACCTGGTTCACCAATACAATCAGGTGTAAGAGTTGTATCTTCATTTAATGTAGAATCATTATTAATATTAATATCATTATTAATATTAAGACCTAACAATTCATTATTTGTTTGTACAATAATTGAATTTGATTTTTTAGATAAATTACTAATAACAGATGATTTTCGCCTATGATGATGATTATGATGATGATTTGAAATTTTTTTAGATAAAATTGAAAATAAAGATGAAGATCTTTGATGATTTTTTTCTTTTGAAGAATTAATTCCTGATGAAGAAGGTAAATTTGAATTACTTTTATTAGAAAATGTTGAACAAGAACTTGATTTTAAAGAATTTTTACTTTTATTATTATTAGTGTTAATATTATTATCAATTATAAAAGTTGATTCTGATTTATTTTTAAAATTTTTTGGAGTTTGAATATTAGCTGTTTCAACAATAAATGTAGTATTTTGTGGAGTAATTATATCTGTAGTTAAAGTTAATTCTTTATCATCTTTTTGTTCATTAATTAAATCTTCTAAAATATTATTTTTTTGATGGAAATCATCTGGTAATTCATATTGTAAAGATTGATATTTGAAAGGAGATTTAATATTAGGTTTAATTGGAGACATTGATATTGAATTAGTTAATTTATGATAATTTGAAGGTGTTAAAGAATTATTATTATTAAGATTTGAATTTAAATTGTTGTTATTATTATTGTTGTTATTATGATAATAATTTTGATAATGATTATGATGATTTGATTTTGGTGTTGAAGGTGCTAAATTATAATAAGATTGATATCTAACTTTACCTTTTAAACTTGATATTGAAGAAGTATTTAAATTTGAAAATGGATTTGGATTTGAATTAATTGAATTTGATGACGAATTATTTGAATTTTTAGTTGGTAATGAAGTTAAAGAATTATTTAAATTCTTTGACATTAAAAGAGAATTAACTTCAAATTGATTATTTGAAAAAGTTGAAGAAGGTATAATATTTTCATAACTATCATCTTCATCTTCATCTTCATCTTCATCAATATCAATATCAATATCATCTATATCTGAATTGTTGGTAACTTTATTATTATTACTTTTACTAAGTTTATTAATATCTGGAGTATCTAATTCAAAAGTATTATTTTCTTCTGTAATTTCTTCAACAATTATAACATCTGTCTTTTTAGGTGAACATAATAAAGAATGTTTTGGTAAATGATTAATATTTTTATCATAATCATATAAAGAAGATAATTTTTTTGAAAATTTCGGAGTTGTTAAAGGAGTTGGAGTTAAAATTGTTGAATTTAAACTTGAATTATTTAAATTTGGTAATGAAGAAGATAATAAATCATTATTGTTATTATTATTATTATTATTAATATTATTATTATTATTTGTAATATCATCTAAATTAATTAATGCATCAGGTATATTTGAATTTGAATTTGAAAATTTTGCTTCTTCAGTTAAATAAAATTTAATTGGGGTTGATAAATGAGATGGTGAAAGTGTTGAATATGAATTATAATTATAATTTTGATTATTATTATTACTATTTTGATTATTATTATTATTACTATTTTGATTATTTGGAGTTGGAGTTGATAAAATTGGATCTTTTGAATTTAGTATATTAGCAATAGAATTTATATTTGATTTAATTGGTGAACAAGGTAAAGATTTTGAAAGATTTGCATTAATTGAAGAATTTTGTGGTGGTTGTAAAAAAGAATTTGAATCGAAATCACCAGATATTGCAGCAGATCTTCTATGTCTATGACCTCTTTTAACAGTAGGTGGTTGAAGTGATATATTTATAGGATCAGCTAAAGTTATTGATTGAGGTTGTGGAGAATGTTGCAATTGAGGAATCTTAAGGATATCATCAGATTGTGAATTTGAAATGAGAGACATAATAATAATAATTAATAGTAATAATAACAGTAAGCGATTAAATGAGTGAATGAATGAGTAAATGAGTGACTAATATTATAAAAAAGTAATTGTAATGTATGTCTGTATGCGATAATGAATTAATAAAGTTTGTGCCACCAAAGACAGATAAAGAAGGAAAGAAGGAAAGAGAGATGGATATAGTAGATAATGTATATATATATATGATTGCAGTTTATGAAAACCAGGGTATTGGATATATATCTGTGATTGTCTGCTGTTCCTTTGTCCTATTGTTATTATTCGTTTAATGAAAGTAGGGGTGAGCAGTGAGTTAATGCTGAGTGCTGAGTGCTGAGGGGAAGACGGTAATATATACTGTGTGGTGTATATATCAGATGTGGTGTACTACTCCTCTAGATGGTGTCTGATAGGCAGGATGCAGCTTGAACGCTTGTGTTGTGTTGTGTTGTGTTGTGTTGTGTTGTGTTGTGTTGTGTTGTGTTGTGCTGTGTTGTGTTGTGTTGTGTTGTGTGGTGATGTGTTGTTGTGATACGTCTTCTTTCTTCTCTCTTTTCTTCCACCGCCACCCGCCAGTTTGCGTTTGCTTTGCGTTTGCTTTGCTGCTATTAATTTTACGTTTGAAAAGCGAAAATAATTATATATGGCGTCGCGGTCACGTGCCACACACGTCATAAATAACAGTCATCATCAGTTATAAATCATCAGTTACAAGCTACAAGCTATACATCTACACACGGTAATGACCACCGTTTTTATGGAGGTAGGACATACTCCGACTCAACTCACCCAACAGGTCCTTGCTTCTGTTTCCACGGCTTTGGTATCCACTGCCACTACCATTGGGAGTGTATTTGTTACTGCTCGTATTGGCATTGTTAGCAATACCGCTACTGCTACCACTAGCACTACCACTACCAACCATGGTGAATTCACTATCTTTGCTACCAACACCGTCACTATTATGATTACCATAATAACTGGAATTCTTTTCTAATGTTCTATTGCTTTGATGAGAATTCATATCATTATTATCATTATTATCGTTATTATCGTTATTATCATCAGCATCATTATCTTTGTAAACAGCTGCTTTGCTTTTGTAAAGTTTGAAATTATTTTCAAGAATATTTTGTATTTCAACACCATTAAATTTGTTTACTGGTGTATAAATATATTCAAATCCATTATTTAAACTTGATGTATTGTTATTATTATTATTCCCATTATTATTGGAATATCCATTCATGTTTCCACCACCCGTAAAATTAGAACTCCGACGTCTATTATGTGTATTGTCACCACTCATTATTTAATGCAGTATATATGGTATCTAAAGTTGTCTGTTAGATATGGTATGCAGCAATAACTACTAACGTGTTACTATCTTATTACTATCTTGTTACTACAATAACTATTTCATTTCATTGCATTTCATTGCATTAACAAATTAAAAATTCTCGGCTGCTGGCCGCTGACGTAAGCAGCGTCGATCGACGCACCGGTCGTTGAGTTTGCCCCTTTGCTTTGCAATGGGCTTTGCTTTGTTTGCGATGATAACATGAAAACAGATAATCGATATAGATAATAGATAGTGGAGTATGCCCTTTTCAATACAATCCTCTTTGTCTTTCCTTTCTTTTCCCCTTTCCCTATCAACCAATTCTCTACTAATATAAATGTCCAATTCATATCTCATATCCGAACCTGTCACTTACGATCCATCTATCGATCCAAATAATATGTCACAATATGATGGGAAAAATTATAAAGTTACACCAGTTTATCAAAAATTAGATATTGAAGATTCAAATAATATCCATTCAATTAATTCTATTTCTATTTTACCAAAATATACTGAATCAATTCAAAATATTGAATCTTTTGATCCTTCTCCTCCTTATCAACAATTAGAATTAGATAATTCAAATTTTAAAGATAATAATAATAACAATAACAACAATAACAACGATAACAATAACAGTTGTTCAAGATCTAAAAAGAATAAAAAATTAATTAAATTTTTCCTTCATTTTATTGGTTTCTTGGTTGTTCTTTTTTGTATTCAAATCATGTTTACTCCTATTGATCTTAATTCTTTAGGTTGTGGTAATAGGGATAATTCGCATTTCCAAAATGATGAACATATGACTAATCAAGATAATAATCATGATGACATGATGATGTCAAATGACATACACGATAATAATAATATGATTTAATAATTTATTTAATTAAAAATCTATTTTTTAATTTCTTAACTTTTGGGTATTCATCTTCATTTATTTTCTCTTTTCGTTTCTATTTCACGCTACATATCTTTAACAACTTATAAACTTTTTTTTAACTTAAATTTGTCTTTTTATAATAATAAACTACATACTATATTTGTCATTTAATATAAAATTAAATTAAATAAATATATAATTTGTTTACAAAACAATTAAAATTTAGATAGTCATTTAGTTAAATATTTTAAATGAAATTCAACATGTTCAGGAACAAATGTTGAAATAAAATAATAACTATGATCATAACCTTCAACAATTTTAAGATCAATTTTACCATCTAATTTTGTATTCTTTGCAGATTCAACTAAATTTTTACATCTTAATTGATTATCTCTAAAATCAAATGGATCTTTTGAACCAACATGAATTAAAATCTTTTCATCATTTTTAATTAATGGATTACCTAAATATTCTTTAATTAAATAACATGGATCATATTTATACCATTCTGATTTATCATTACCTAAATAATTACCAAAACATTTTTCACCCCATGGAACAATACTTGGATTACAAATTGGTGCAAATGCTGAACATGATTTAAATTTTCCAGGATTACGTAAATACATCATTATTGCACCATATCCACCCATTGAATGACCAGTAATTGAAATATTATTAATTGAATCTAAATTTTTAAATTCAATTTTAATTAATGGTAATAATTCTTTTAAAATATATGAATACATATTATAATTTTCTTTCCATGGTTCAACTAATGAATCAACATAAAATCCAGCACCTGTACCAAAATCCCAATTTTCATCTTCACCTTTAATTCCAGCACCTCTTGGTGATGTATCTGGAAAAATAACTCCAAATCCTTTCTTACTTGCAAAATATGGTAAAAATGATTTTTCAGCTCCATTTTGTGGACTACATGTTAATCCAGCTAAATAAAGAATAACTGGTATTTCTTTATTATTAGATTCTTCATATTGTGGTGGTAAATAAATATTAACATCCATTGATGTTTTAGTTGAGGTAGATTCATGTGAAAGTTTTAATAACTTACCATCAAATAATGAAATCGTTTCTTTAATAGTAAATTTACTCATTTTTAAGTATTAAATTGATAATTGAATGTATTGTTGATAATATATTTATATATAATAAATTAATAATTCAACAGTGATGTAGATAATAACAACTTAGAGGTACGAGTTTCTTCTTTTATTCCACCTTCTCAGCTTTCAACTTGCCAATTTTCATTTGCAATTTGTAGTTCCCACATGCCTAATTGGGAAATCTTACGCGAGATAATAAATGATGATAAACCCGCTGCTGCGCCGCAAATTCAGTCACGTGGAAATAAGTTTATTGCACCGCCACACTGAAATTGTTGCATGACTTCTACATTAATTTATTAAATTGAATCCTATTACATGAATTATATTGTGATTTTCTTTTTATTTCCTTTCAGATTCCTTTCACAAACCAATCATATTTCAACAACAATGTCTTGGATTGCTAGAACTACTAGAATTACCAAAAACTTATCACATTCACCATTCTCTTGCAAGAGATATTTTACACAAAATATTACTTCTAGAATTAGTAATCCACGTGTTAATAATAATTTTAAAAATATTGGTACATTTTCAACTTTAACTGCAATTATTACAACAACAGGTATTTATAGTTATTTAAATTCATTTGAAAATAATAATATTCAATCTGATGATAATAAAGATAGTATTGTTGTATTTAAATCAGTTGATCCATTACCAATTAAAATTACAACTCCATTATCAACAACATATGATTTAATTGGTTATGGTATTCGTGAAGTTTCATTTTTAAAATTTAAAGTTTATGCATTAGGTTTATATATTGCAGAAGATGATTTAAAACTTGTTAAAAAAATTTTTAATTCAAAATTTATTGAAACTTTTTATGAAGATATTAATAAAATTGAATCAATTGATAAACATAAAGAAAATTTATCACGTGCACTTAATGATCCACAAATTTCAAATATTTTAATAAGAAATTTATTATCAAGTGGTGTTAGATTTACAGCTAGAATTTGTGCAATTAGAAATACTGATTTAAGTCATTTAAGAGATGGTTTTATTAGAACTATTAAAAATAATCCAAATTACAGTAAATATATGAAATCTGAAGATGAATCAATTGGTGAAAGAATTACAAATGGATTGGATGATTTAAGAAATGCTTTTAATTCCGCTAAAATGACAGCTAAAAAAAATTCTTTAGTATTTATGGAAATTGATGAAAATCAATTTTTAAAAATTACTATTGAAACTATTTCAAAATCAAATACTAATGAAAGAAATAAACCTCTTTGTATTGGAACTATTAAAGAACCATTAATTGTTGAATTATTATTTGAAAGTTATGCAGGTGCTGAAAAACCTTTGGTTCAATCTGTTCAAACTTTAACAGCAGAAAACTTGGTTAAGTTAATTGATTAATTAAGTATAGATATTTAATATTTCTTTTTTATAAGTAGTCATAATCCTGTAAATAATTATTAAAATATAAATATAAACTGTGTACTCCGTAGATATTTATAATTTGTACATAGGAAATAAAGAGGTTTTTTATCGATTTTTTTACAGAAATTTCATAGTGATAACTTATAGATTTCTAATCTTTTGAATATTAGCCCCAACTTTATTTTATGTATATACATTGAATAAACAATTCTAATTGTACTCTTAGATTCGATAAAACAAGTAATTTCAAATCTTCTAAAAAATAAAATAAATGCGAAAATCAAAATAACTTTCAAACACAAAAAAATTATCTTCATGAAAGCTTTTTTTCAACCCTAGTTGATGTATTAATTATTGGATAACTTGATTATTCCATATCTTTCCTGATATAAATCACAGATTAACCACAATGTCTGCATCCGTTGCATCCCCTACTATTCTTTTAAATAGAATATTTTCTTTAAGAGAACCTTGTCCATTTATACTTGTCACAGATACTTTTATTCAAAGTGCAACTTATTTGACTGATGAATTAATAACAAAAGCAAGAAGTTCTGCAACTGATCTATCAATAATATATCTTTCTTTTGAAACAACACATACTCCTTCATATATTCAAACCGGAAGGGACCAATTTATAAATTTATTAGATAAAGATTTTGAAATAATTTTAACTAAAACATTTCAGAATGATTCATCATTAAATCAATCATCAAATACACGTAAATTAATTATAATAGATTCTTTAAATTATATTCAACCAAATAAAATAATTTCATTTTTGAAGTTAATTATGAATCCATCTCATACTGTATATGGTATTTATCATCAAGATATGAATTTTCAATTAAATCAATCTAAAAATCCTTCACCTTCTGCATATACATATTTACATTATCTATCATCTTGTGTATTTGAAGTCAAACCAACAGATTTTAATGATTCAGATTCTTTATATAATCAAATATTATCAAATGGTCCTGTTTTCCCATTAGGTGTAAAATCTACTCAACAACCTTTATTTTTCATTGAACTAATATATCGTCGAAAATCAGGTAGATCTTTAGAATACAATTTTACAATTGATTCATCAACACATAATTACGAAGTAATAACTTTGGAAAATAATACTACAGATCAAGATGATGAAACTTTACTTAAAGATCTTACAACTTTTAACCTTGGTACAACTCGAAAGCAAAGAGAACAAAGAGATAAAGTTGATTTACCATTTTTAGAAGCACAAAAGAGTATGGGTAGTGTTGGTAGTTCCATTGTTTATGAATTTGAAAAAGATGATGATTATGATGAAGAAGATCCTTTTGAAGATCCATTTTAATGATTTATAGTATAAATATTTTATATATATTTAAATAAATAAAAGTATAAGTTAATTACTTCAACTACTCTGATGGTACACTCTCTCTAGTATTTTTCTCTCTTGGCCACATAGATGGTAATTTAATCAATTGAAAACGTGGTTCAATACATCTTTCAATAAACCATTTTCTAATAACATTTTCAAGAATAGAACTTACACGTGGAATATTTTCCAGTTTAGCTCTTGATCCAATTAATGACTTAGTTTCAAATTCTAATCTGAAATCTGGACTAAAAGAAAACATTAATGCAATTGAATGTCCACCATTTCCATTACTGGAATCTGAATCATTAGTATTTAAATGTTCATCATTTTGATTATTATCTGTAAAATCATTACTTTCTCTATTCAATTGAGAATTTGTTTGATTAACATTGGTTTTATTAAATCCTTCTGATTTTGACATATCATTTTCAGATTCAACTTTATCATTATCAACAGTAATTAAAGAAACAGATAAACATGCACTAAATCTGACAACTGATATAGATAATTTAATAGGTAAACTAGCACTCATAAATTTTGGTTGATTGATTAAAAGGTTTGTTTCAACACCTAATGTTATAGTATCTGATACATCAACATCAATTTTTGCTTCTAACCTTCCTTCATTATTTTTAACTCTACAATTACTAAAAATTGGATAATCATCACCAATATTAATTTCTGTTATCTTAATTCTATCAAAAAATTGTAATACTTGAGGAGAATTTAATGCCTTATTTAAAGATTCATATATATTACCATCATTCAATGCTTCTAATCTACCTTGTGATATAATTTGAGCAACTAATACATTAAACCAATCAAGAGATTCTGCTTTATGAATTTTTACATCATAATATGTTTTTTCAAGAATTGATGTTAATTTTTTATTTGAGTCCAATCTAATATTACCAGATTCTAATGCTTGATTAATTTCCTTTTCATGATTCATATCATCATTTGACATTGAATCAATTTCATCATTATTCTTTGTTGCTGTTTTAATTATAGATATATTTGATTTTGTTGGAATTAAACTTGCTTGTGTAGGTGTTGCCTCTGTAAATATAAAAAATTTAATAAATGCAACAATTAGAATAATTACTGATAATTGTCCCAATATTAAACCTTGTGTAAATGTCCATGCACCAGAATGTGGTATAGATTTGTTATTTAATGTTGGTAGTTGATCATATAATAAATTTTCATTTCCATTTCCTTGTAATTCTTGATGTTGTTTTAAAATTAATTGTATAACTTCATTGTTTTGTGTCTCTTGCTTTTTTTGTAATCCATTTAATATATCCGATAAATATCGTTCAAGATCTTCAATATCGGGAGATAAAGTTTCAGTTGATTCTATCGTTGTACTACTAACTATAGAATCAAAAGAATCAGTGGTATCATCAATAGAAAATGTATTTTCCATTTTTTCAAATTGTAATGTTTCTTTATTGTTCATCCTTGTTTTATTTTATTGATACCCTTTGTAAATCTTAAATGAAGAACCAATTCATTATTCTTAAAGTTATTTATTTATCCATGTACTAAAAATTCTCGCACTGTTAGTTAATTTTTAAGCATGAACATTAAGATAAAAGATATTGCCTGATTAGGAAATCAAAAATTATTAAAAGAAATAAAATAAATTAAAATAAAAAATTAAGGTATACAGTATTAAAATTATTAGTGAATTAAATATACATAACAAAAAATGTAATTAAGTTTAAAATATTATAGTGAAAAAGAATGCTAAATTTATTTAAGGTATCTGAAAATAAAAGATACACCAACAGATAAAGCCAATGCAATACAAACCAATCTTGGACCCCATTGATCATCATATCTTACGGCACGCTTATTACGAATATTAATAACTCTGAAAATGTAAACACCAGATGAATACAGGATTGTAAGAACAGCAGTTAAATAGAAACATGCAGCTGTTAATAAAGATGTTATATCACCATAGTTCATTAATGTATGAGCAGTTGCACCAAATATAAGAGAAATAGATAACCATGAAAGGAATGTACGCTCAGTAGCAAAGTAAACTTTTGGTTCTACTCTAACTGGAACAGCAATCTTTTTACCCGGTGGAGCACGGAATGTAGATTCAAAAACTGTTCCAATTGGAACTTTATTAAATGAATGATCTGGTCTTACAAGGTTTTTATACCAATTAACAAGTGGAGCCAAAGCACCTTCATTTGTAGAGTTTGTAGATGATCCTTCAGTTCTATTATTAGATTCATTAATAGAAACAGAACCATATGTATTGTTACCATTTGTTGGAATTAAAGATGATGAATTACCTGCTAATTCTTCTTCATCTAAAGAATTTCCAGCTGACTCTAATAATCTATGTTTACTAATGATACCATAACTAGCATCTTGTTTTGGTTTTCTAATATCAACATCCATTTGTGGCATCCAGAAAGGAACTAATGTTACCATATCTGGTAATAAAGTAGCAGAACCATGAATAAATTTAGAGAATTTAGGAACAGCTTCAACTAAATGAGATGATACCATATCTCTAACCCATTGTGGTGGTTCTTGACCCATTTGAGTTTGTAATTTAACTTCTAAAACAGCATATGGGAAACGTTCAGCATCAGATTCTGGTAATTGAGAAAATGGGAAATCAACACCAATATCCATTCTTCTCCAGTTACCATGAGTTCTATCAACACCATCAAAATTATCTTCTCTAACCATTGTTAATTCAGTATCAAGTGAAATTCTAACTCTAGCATCACCTGGTAATTGGAAAGCAGTTCTATTATAAAAAGTTCTCATAACTGGTCTCATTTTATCTTTTAAAACTCTATATTGAACTTCTTGTGCTAATCTTTCTAAAGAATCAATTTCTTGAGTTGATTTTTTACCTTCTTTTCTTGCTTTTTCAAATAATTGCTTAGCTGTAAATTTACCATGTAAGAAATCATTAACTTTTGATTCTTTAATTGGAAATCTTGCTTTAACAGATTTTTCACCAGTCCAATCTTCTCTATGAGTTTTTCTTTCAATAAAACAAGTTTCAGTTGACATACCACCATACCATCTAATTCTTATAGCTTCTGCACCTTCAGTTTTTAATAATCTACCATAATATAAATCCATTTCTTTATCATCAAAATAAATAGATGAAATTGCAGAATCTTCAGTTTCAAATTCTTTATTTGGATTAAATACTAAAACAGGTAAATGTTTTAAAATAATTAATTTTAATTCAGTAATATTATCAGGATGTACCCAATATTTAGTAGTTTGTCTAACAAAATTTTGCATTTTACCACCAGCAGATGAATCACCTTTAACTGGATTACCTTTAGTTCTAACTAAATCATATAATTTAGATAATTTAACGATTAAAGCATCTAAATTATCTTTAATGAAAGATTTAGAATTTAATCTAGCTTGGAAAATTGGTTTTAAGATAAATTTAGTTAATTTATCATGCTTTTTCAAAATTTTTTGAAAACCAATATAATTTAATCTTGTAAAAGTATTTAAATCATGAACATCAGCAATAATGTCAGATAATTCTTCTTCTAAATCTTGAAAATCTTGTTCAAAATATTGTAAATCTTCAATATCAACAGCATTTTTAGATGCTTGAACAGTTCTTTCAACTAAAGTTTCAACTTCTTTAACTCTTCTTAAGATTTCTTTATGTTTTAATCTAAAGAAATTATAAACTTTATCTAATTCTTGCTCTAAAGTATCAACAAATTGTTCTTCAAGTGTATCATTCCATTGATTATTATTTGATTCTAAACCTTTTTTCAAAGTATATTTTAATTCGTCATAACGAATATAATAGTATGCATAATCCTTGATAAGGGAAGATTTTAATGTTTCACCAAACTTCATAATATCTGTGTCTTTGTGAAATAATTGATTAGCTTATCCAAAGAAAAGCAAGAAAGAAGTTTAATTGTGTTTTAATGTTTGTATTATTCACAGAATATAAAAGGAATTGAAGTGTTTAACGTTTAAAATTGCCAAATGTCATTTATCCCAGCTGGAGTCTGCAGCCAGAGCCAGAGCCAGAGCCGTTCCGAATAAAATAGAAAAGAAATTATTTTTTTGATTATCGCACGCACGTGGGTGATTTTGATTTTCTCTTTTTTTATTATTTTTTTTTTGATTTTCTGGTTTTCTGGTTTTCTGGTTTTCTGGTTTGCAGCATGTTTTTGCGCTTTTTATGGCGGGGCCATTAGTTGCCGGATTAGGCAGGTGAAAGGAGAGAGAGAGAGCGTGATAGCGTTATCAATTATAAGTTATAAGTTATGAATAAATATACAGGAATTACAGAACTCGTTAATCTTTTATGTTTAATTTCAATCAAAAGTGATTTTCTTGGCTTTTTTAGACATATCAACATTTTTAAAGAATGCACCATATGCACTATGTTCCTTCTTTTTAGTATGACTTCCAAATTTCATTAATTCTTCAGGAACTTCTTGATCTGCACCACGTAAAACATTCATTAATGAACCTGCTAAATGCTTTTCATGTTCTGTAAATAAAGTATGAGCAATACCAGTTTTACCAGCTCTACCAGTTCTACCAATTCTATGAACATAATCTTCAATAGTTAATGGGAATGTTAAATTAATAACAACTTTAACATCTGGTATATCTAAACCTCTTGCTGCAACATCAGTTGCTAACAATATATTACATTCACCCTTTTTAAAACTTTCTAAAGCTTGTTGACGTTGTATTTGAGTTAAATCACCATGTAATGCAACAACTTCAAATCCTTTATATTTTAAAGTTCTTTCAATTCTACTTGCTTCCTTTTTATATAATGCAAATATTAAAATTCTATCATTTTTATTTTGATATTGATTTAATAATTGAATTAATCTCTTTTCTTTATCATATGGATCAATAACTTCAACAATTTGTTTAATTCTTTTATTTGCTGTTAATTCATCTCTATTACCAATTGATACTTTAATTGGACTATTCATAAAACCATTTGCTAATTCTCTAACTTCTTTTGGCCAAGTAGCAGTAAACATTAATGTTTGTCTATCATGATCTTTAACACTTTTAATAATTAATTTAATATCTTCTTCAAATCCTTTTTCTAACATTCTATCAGCTTCATCTAAAACTAAATAATCAACATTTTTTAAACTAATACTACCTTCATTAATTAAATCAACTAATCTACCTGGTGTTGCAACAACTAATTGACTTTTTAAAACATCTTTACGTTGTTGATCTTTTGGAACACCACCATAAACACAAACACAATGAAGACCAATTGAATCAGTTAATTCTTTTAAATTATCAAAAATTTGAGTTGCTAATTCTCTAGTTGGTGAAACAACTAAAACTTGTAAATTTTTAGATCCACTTTCAACAATATGTTGAATTGCTGGTACACCAAAACCTAAAGTTTTACCAGAACCAGTTTCTGCAACACCAACAATATCATTACCATTTAATAAATATGGCCATGCACTTGCTTGAATTGGACTTGGTTTATTAAATTTTGATAAAGATTTTAAAATTTTTGAATCAATATTAAAATTTTTTAAACAATCAAAATTAATAATTGGTTTAATATTTAATTTTTCAGCATTTTCAATTGTAACTTCATTATCCTTTAAAAATTTATCAACTTCTTCTTGGGTAATTTTAACAACTTCATTGATTTTTTTGGTAACAGTTGGAGCAGAGACAGGAGTAATAGTAGGTTCTTCCTTCTTTTCCTTCTTTTCCTTCTTTTCCTTCTTTTCCTTTTTATCTTTCTTTTCTTTCTTTTCCTTTTTATCTTTCTTTTCCTTCTTTTCCTTCTTATCTTTCTTTTCCTTTTTATCCTTTTTAGACTTTTTCTTTAATGATTCACCATTATCATCATACTTTCTTTTCTTATCCTTAAGTTCAATATCTGACATTCTATGTATATGTATCTATGTGTGATATATCTGTGTGAAGTTCAAAATATACGTAAAGAAAAAGAAATCAGTAAATTCATATGCATAAAAAAATTTTCATGTTAAAAAAAATTATCCCAAAAAGAGAAAAACAAAAAAAAAAAAAATGGAAAATCGCTTACGTACTCTTGTGACACACAAAAGACATTGCAAAACTCATTTATTACGATATATTTTGTAATCTATTTATTTATTTATTTTTATTTTTGGAGATCTAGTAAATACACAAAGAATTGTTCCCCATTTCATTACATTTATACATTAAAAAACAGAGAGAGAAAAAGAGCCGGGAATGGAATTAAAATTGAAGTTAATACAAATAACAACGGAAAAGCTAAATTTAATTTTGAAATTTTAGAAAGAAAAAGAATTAGAAAAGAACGAAATGATTGATATCTTTGCTTGTTTATACAATCATCTATAATAAAGAAATCAAAAAGATCACAGCAGTGATTATTGAAGAACTTTGATATAATTGACTGTTTGCAGCATTAGTTTCTGTTTTAATAGATGCAGAAGAAGATCCTAATGAACTAGATGATTTGGATGTGTGAGTTGAAGTTAATGATGATGATGATGTAGTAGTAGAGTGAACAAGTGTAGTTGTACTTGAACTTAAGAATTTACTTTTAAGATGAACAGTTTTAGTTGATGAAGAAGTTTCAGAATCAGATACTGATCTTTTGGAAATATAAGATTCTGAATCGACAGAAGATGATATATCACTTAAAACAGTTGAATTTTCAGAATCTAAGGAACTTGTATGATGAGAAGTAGCAGCAGTGGAAGATGCAGAAACAGCAGCAGATGATGATGATGATGATGATGGTGATGATGATGATGATGATGATGATGATGATGATGATGATGATAAAGATTTTGTAATACTTGATTCATCATTATTTGAAATTGAATCATTATTAACTAAAGAAGCAAATTCAGCTTGTCCAATAACTTTTCTACCTAAAACTTCACCATCAACAGCACTGATTGAGCTCCAATCACCAGAATCATCAGTATATTTATATTCTGAACCAGTTGAATAATCAGTAACGACTAATTTATTAATATACATTGAGAAAGGAGCATCATTATAATCTGTTGAACCACCAGCCCATTCGATGGTACCTTCAGCATTTGATGGATCACCACCTGCCCAAATACCAAAATAAATTCTTGATGGTGATTGTGGATAACCATCAGCTGAAGAATTTGATAAAGTTCTAACTAATTCACCATCAATATACCAATTAAGTGATTGTTCATCCCAATCTAAAGTATAATTATGATAACTTTCTCTTGGATCAGACATATCATGATATTCACCTCTATCATAAGTTGTTGTATCACCTTTTGAAAAAAAATTTGATTGCATTTGTGAGGCATCACCACCAAACCATTCCATATCAATTTCATCTAAATCATCAGATTGTAAATAAAATGAAGAAACAATACCAGTACCATTTGCAACTTTTAACATAACTTCAACTTTACCAAACATTATATAAAAATTAGAAACTAATGAAGGATTATCATATCGTTTTGCTAATGTTAAAACTAAACCTTCATCACCATAAAAGATTTGATTTGGTGATCTATAAGGAGAATAATTTTCAGAAAATGAAGTAAAATCATCAGATATTGAAGTTGCTAATGCAGTATCTGCACCACAAGTTGCAGTTGCAGATATTGGATTACAAGTTGAAAGACTTGTTGCAGATACTGTATTTTCGATTGTAGATGCTAAAACAGTATTTGTTAATGCTAAAGTAGATGCAAAACAAGAAGAGAAAAGATTAGAAGTACGCATTTCTTGATGTTGTTCTTTTTAATGAATGACTTTTAGTTTGCAAAGACTGGATTGAAGCAAGAAGTAAGTAAAATAGAGAAGAGAGCAGAGAAGAGAAAAGAGAAGAGAAAAGGCAGAACCTGTAGACTAAATAGATCAATGCTCTCCACGATCATGGTCCCGTGTGGCCAACCTGTGATGATTATCACAATAGAGTGTCTAGTTCCCCGTCTCCCAAACAAACAAACAAACAAAGAAACACGCTCCACCGAGGAAGCAAACAAAAATAGAACAACACAGAGAAAAGAAAAACCAGCCCCTCGGGCCAAGAAAGGGGCTCGTCACTTTCAGCGAGGGGAGGCTTGTCGTTTTCAGAAACGAAAACACAACAAGCCAAGACTGCTATTCTTAGCTCTAGTTGTTAGTTCTGAGTTCTTAGCCACTGTGGAAGATACCTCTCTCTGTCACTGGCACTGCTGTCTTTATCTTCTCTGTCCTCCGTGTGCTGCTTGGGAAGCCCACAAAGCCCCCATTCATACCTTTGGTTCAACTCTAAATGCATGTAAATTGTAATCACTAAAATAAACATCATTAAGATACTTAATGTAATACATGAACGATCACCTTTCGTGTCCTTAACTGAAATAAATAATCCAATTTCAAAGATTTCTAAACTGTAGATACCAGCATACATTTGCTTTATTGCTTTAATATACATCTTACCATATGTTTCCGATTTATTGGTTCTATTAAGTGAATATCTTATTGAATATTTATATCCAATTAAATCTAATGTAAAATTAATACAACAAAATATTAATATTGATGGTGAAATTATCGAATAAACAATACCAATGCATCCATATACACTAAATGTTGAATATGTTTGACCCCAATAATTCTCAACTTCATATAAATATTTTTTATCTTCATTAATTATTTCTTTCTCTGTTTTATATTTAATAATATTTCTTATTAACAAATCATTAATTACAATTTTTTTAATTAAATTATAAAATTGTAATATATTATTACCAACTAATGATAATCCTTTTATTATGAAAAATAATGTAAAAAATATTGATGCTTTGGGAAAATCAATTGCTAAAATCATTGGTATTGAAATTGGATTAAGTATTAATTTTTGTAAAATTATAATAAATCCTGATGAAATAGTTATAACAATAAATAATTGAAAAAATAAAAAAATGAAAACCCATGTTTGATTATTAATTTCAATCTTTGAATTCGTTATATTTCTTCTTTTACTTGATAAATATCTAAAAATTATTAATCCAAAACTAGTAAAAAATGTTAAAATAATAGTTGGTAAAATCCATGAAATAAAATCTTGTAAAATTTGTGGTATATTTTTAATCCATTTGATTGTTGGAATTAACATCGTTAATATATTCAATTGTAACAATGTTCCAATACATGAAATTGGAATAACCCAACATACAATAACTATAATTGAAATTAATAATATAAAACATTCTTTTATATTATTAAAAAAAAATTTATTATTATTATGTATATTATGAAACATGAATAAATTTTCCCAATTAATATCCCTTGGATTAATATCAGTTAGTTTAAAATTACTATTATAATAATTTTTTTCACCAATATTAATTTCAATTTGATTTAAAATTATAATATTTGATATATTTTTAAATTGTATAAATATTTTATCACTAAGTAAAAGTGGATTATTTAGCTTTTCATTCATTTGAAATTTATTTTTAATTTTTTTAATTTCAATATTTAATTTATTTATCTCTCTTTCCAAATAATTACTTTTATTTACAGTATATGAAATTCCAATTATTGTAATTTCATAATCACTATTTAATATCTTTATAGGTAATTTCATTGTATTATTTGGTATTTTAAAAGTTTCTCCATTTTTATATCTCCAAATTTCCCAATAATATCTCTCTAATAAATTTTTTAATTTATTACGCCTTTTAGTTAATTTAATTAATCTTTCAGAATAATAAATTGGATATATTTTTTCAATACAATTTGGAATAATTTTTTCAAATTCATTTTTTAATTCTTTAATATTAGAATATTTTTCAATATTAATATTTTCTAAATACATTGTTTTAAGAAATCTTTTACCACAATTATGTTTAATAAAAATATTATCAAAATTTGTTTTCAAATTTATATAAAAATTAATTTCATGAATTAAAATATAATGAAACCAAAATACAATAAAAATTGTAATTAAAAAATGAAATATATATTTATATGTACTATCTGAAGTTATATTAATAATTGAAATTAAATCTAATCCTGAATTATCAGATTCTGTAGATTCAACTAAATAATTAACTGGAATTAAAATAGGTAAACAAATCATAGATATTCCAACAAAAAAATAAAGACAAATTCTTAAAAATCTTAAAAAAAGATAAGAATCAAGTCCAAATCTCCTATACTCTTCAATATCTAAAAATTTAGAAATATCATTTCTTTTACGAATATGATAAAGACAAAATTGAATTACTGTTCTTTTGCTTTCATTAGAGTTATGAGTTGATTTATGTTTACTTTCTTGGTCATAGTTATACTTATCGTAAAACTCTGGGAACTTTGTTTGAAGATAATAAAATACAATCAATTGAACACCACAATAAATTGTTGAAAACATCAATGATGCCATCAACGACTCGAGTGAAATTCCTCTGAAATTGACAGCATCTATGCTCCCTTCCTGAGAAATCTTAAACAAGTCCTGTATCTCTGTTATTGGTGTCGACATTACCAAACATGACTAACCAAGTAACAATAAGAATCATGGAACAGCAGAGCCTCCAAATAGGAAACAAGTAAGTAATTACTTCATTCAGTCAAAGCTCGCTGACGTAAGCTCGCCATCTGCGGACAAAATCAAAAATTGTAACACCACAATAACGTTAATACAAGTGGGGTGGTAGATACTTATATTAAACATTAATCATATCATACCAGCACCCAATTCCAATTTGAAGAAATCAAAACATCTGGGAATCAAAATGTCTGGCTCACCGTTACAAAAGATAAGGTCTGTTTTCCTGAAAAAGACAAATTCTAACCATAATTCCGATTCCGAAAGGTCAAACTCTAATAGGAGTCAAAATAACGGTAATAGCAATAGTAGTATTGACGATGAATTTGAAGAACCACCTTTAACACCATTAACATTAATTGGATATAAGAATGCAACCAAACATAAATTATTAACACCAGAATTAGCTGAAGAAATTAGACATCATATACCATCATTATTACAAATAAATCATAATTGGAAATTATTATATTCAGTTGAACAAAGTGGTACATCGTTACACACTTTATATTCTAATTTACAACCAAAATTTGGTGAAAATACAACTCGAAGGAGAGGATATATTATGATTGTTCAAGATACACATAAAAATAAATTTGGTGCTTATCTTAATGATTATCTTAGACCATTAGATGGTAAATATTATTATGGAAATTGTGATTGTTTCCTTTGGAAATTAGAAAAGGGTAAAGTAAAACATTTATCAAATAGACATCATGATCATGATCATGCTCATAATGAAGAAAATGAAGTTTATAATTTAAAAGTTTTCCCTTATACATCATTAAATGATTTTATAATATATTCAAATAATGATTTTATAAGTGTTGGATCTGGTGATGGTAAATTTGGACTTTGGATAGATTCAAATTTTGAACTTGGTGCTTCAGATACAGTAGAAACTTTTGGGAATGAACCTTTAAGTGATCATAAAAAATTTCACATACTTGGTTTAGAAATTTGGAAAATTAATTAATCATAAAATATAATATTATTCAATCGTTCAACTATAAATTAATTTATAATATCTATACTTAATTACTTTTAATACTAATATTGCTAATGTTTGAACTTATTGAAAATTGTAATTTACATAATAAAAATTAATCGATAATTTAATAAATAAAGAAAAGAAAAGAAAAAGTAAAAAATACAATAATAGTAATAATAAAAATGAAAATAATAAAAGTTAAAAGTAATAACTATAATAGTAATAGTAATAGTAATAGTTAAAGTAATAAAAAAATTCAAATTTCAAGTCACAGCATAATGAAATTTGAGAAAATCAAAAATATTTACCTCCAAAATCTTCCTTAAAATCTTTGGATATACCAGTTTCTTCATCAACAACACTAAGAATATCATCTTCTTCTTCTTCAATCAATGCTTTGTTTTGGTTTCGTAACTCAGTAGATTTACCTTTATTTTCTTTTTCGAAGAAAGAACCAATTTTGTCTGCGTTTTTCAAATCTGACTTACTTCCCTTGGAATTATCATCTTCGACATCAATCTCATCATCGTCATCATCAATATCTGATGCTCCATAAGATGCAGCATAATTCTGATCCTTTGAATTTGTTTTATACTTTTCATCTAATAAAGAAATATCAACATCTTCATCATCATAATCATCATTTTCTTTACCATTTTTAGTTTTAAAAACATCAATATCATCTAATCCTAATTCATCATATGCATCACCTTCAATATATCCATGATCAGAACTTCCAAGTTTACCAATATTAAAATAATTAACCCATAATCTACCAAGATAATCCCATTTACTGGTATCTGTTTTTGAAAAATTAATAATTTCACCAACAGGTATATTTATATTTTTACCACCACCAATTATATCATATGAACACCAAAGATAATTTGAACATTCAGATGTCATTGACCAACCTCTTGTTGGTTCACCATTTTTCATATTAATAGAAAATTCTGCTGGTGGTGGAATTAAACCATTAGTTATATGTAATGGTGATAAATATTTTTTCTTTAATTCAATTAATGTCATACCTTCATTTCTTTCAAAATTAATATCTTTATAATAAGATTCTGGTTTTTTACAATTTAAAAATCCAGAATTAAACCATAATAATGATTTTTCATCATTAATATGAGCTGGATGAGTTGAACATAATTCATGACTAATTAAACCTTTATCAGGAGATAATTCACCAACTGCAATTGCAGCATGTGAATTAAATGAATATGATTGACCCATAATTTCTTGACCTAACCAAATAAATTCTTTTTCACCATGTAAAGAACCTGAAAATAATTTAAACATTTGTAAAACAACAGATGTTAAAACACCATCAAATTTTTCCTTTTTATTAATTAAAAATAAACCAGATTCCATAAAATGTCTAGCCATACCACCAAAAAATCTATTATTTAATGTTTCATCTTTAACACGAGGTAATTCTAAATAATGAACTTCATTATCATAATTTAAATAAGATTTAAAATAATCAACGATACCTTCATATAAAAATGAATTTGCATCTCTATCTTTAAAAAAATATGCATGATTTGAAGTATATTTTGGAGATTGGAAAAATGATTCAATTGAATTTACAATAACAGTGTCAGTATCTAACATAATCATTTCTTCAAAAGTATTAAAATAATAAGCTAATAATTTCATACCCCAATGAGAGAAATATTTTTTATAATTAAAAGTAATTGTATTTGAAACATCAACAAATGTAATATCTAAAATTGGTGGATTTTTTGGTAATTTAAATTCAGGAATTGATTTTGGTAATTTCATAATTGGATCATTTGCAATATCATTAATTAATTTAATTGATTCTAAAGATAAATCATTATTATGGAAAATTTGAATTGGATATGTATTACTAGTAATTCTTAATATTGACAAAATTGAAGCTAATTCAGGTACTAAATCATCATTAAGTGTGAAAACAATACCTCTACCTTTTAAATTTGATTGTAACATTTTAACAAAACATTTATTTGCTAATATTGGATCAGCATCAATATAAGGATTAATTATTTTTTCATTTAATTTTTTATCATAAGTTTTAAAAATTGGAACATCACCAGTTAACCAAGGGAATAATTTTTTTGAAATTGTTGAACACATATTTAAATATTCTTGATTTTGTTCAATTTCCTTTTCTTGTTCTTGAATAATTTTATATTTATCATTTAAGAAAAAATTTGAAAAAAATTTTAAATGAGTTAATGAATTTTTAATTTCATTTGCTGAAATTAAATTATGTTCTAATTTTAAATCTCTTAAATTATTAATTACTTGTTTAAACCAATCATCATCAATTTCTAATTGTTCTTGTTCTTTAATACTTAAATGTTCTTTAATTTTTAACCATTTTTTCAATCTTGTACTAATAAATTTTTTACTATAATAAGCATCTTTATAAATTTTATCTTGAATTGCCATAAAAGTAAAATTTGAATTTGGTAAAATTGTATTTGTATAAAAAATAATTTTTTCCATAAATGGTAGTTGATTAAATGAAAATGATTTATCATTTGATTCAATATCATTTAAAATTGAAAATGGATCAATTGAATTTTGGAAAGTTGAATCTTGAATTGGTTCATTTACTAAATCATCAAGATAACCAATTAATGACCATTTTGTATAAAAATTATCAGTTTTTAATTCATTTGCATTTTTAATAGTTTCTAAATATTTACCTCTAAAAGTACCTTTATAAACTTCATCATATTTAAAATTTGGTGATTGATCAATTGTAAATAAAAATAAATTTGTTGCAGTAATTAAAATAATTGTGAAAAATATAAATCTTTTATATTTACGAAATAGATAAGATAATTTCCAAAGATATTTATTTCGAGATAACAACATACTTGTCATTATTTTGATTGTCAAAATCGAAATAAAGGTAATTCAGTCATTAAAATTGTACTTTCAACATCAGAATAATATTGCAAAACGCCAAAAAAGCCAATCAAAAATCAACTTAAAGCTCAAAACTTAAATTGCATGCTACGTGCTATGCCACGGTCTGAATTTCTCATTTTTTTTATTTTTTTTTACATTCCTGGCATCCGTGCACCGGCTGTTTCAAAAAAAACGGTCGATCGACGTTGATAGTAATATGCACCACTTGTACGGTAAAATATAGTGTATTTATAAACAAAATTATTACATTATCGAAAGTTTAATATCAAAGTTAAATTAGCTGATTGTTATTATACATTTTTAAAGAAGTTATAAAAGTAAAAGAGAGGTATCTAATATTGTTTAATAATAATCACAATAATGAATGATTATTTATTAAGACAATTTTTGGAAATTTTGTTATATTATCTTTTGACTTAATTAACTTACATTAATAAAGCACCAGCAGCTAAAGCAGCAGCACCAGCAGCGTAGTAAGAACCGTAAGCAACATCAGCAGCACCAGTGTAGGTAGAAGCAGATGAGATAGTAGAGTTCTTAGCTGGACAGTTGGTAACAGTTGGACCACAAGAAGTGATAGTTTCAAGTTCAGTAGAGTAGTCAACTGAAGTGATAGTTGAAGCAGCTAAAGCGGAAGCAGCGAATAAGACGACGGAGAATTGCATTGTAATAGTAGATAGTAGTAAGTGAGAGACTGAAGTTAGTTTGTTCTTGTTAAAAGAGGATGAAAAAAAGAGATACAGAAAGAAAGAGGAGTGTCTTGTAAAAAACTGGAAAGGAGGGAATCTACCAGTCTTTTATAATTTTCTATCCCAGATAGATCTCTCATAAGAGAGTAAACATTGAATAGTGCTACTAGCACTAATTACTGATAATTAATCATCACAAATCAAAACACAATTTTCAGTTCTCGAGATAAACATCAATCAACAACAATCAGCTATCAGTCAATTATCACCAAGTTCAACAATCACATCACTTAGCAATTGCCAATTTTCAAATCACTCACCTGTAAAACTCTACACGGCACGCTCCAGCCTGCCCAATCCGGCAATTCTGGCTGCTCCTTTCCTGGAATGTCGCCACGCGAAACACGAGAACCCCCGCGCCCCTTCCCCATCGGGCAAAACGTCAACACGCGCTGTTGTGGCAACCGCCCGTTTTGTTTCCCCGCGTGTGCGGTTGCCCCCCACCCCGCGATCTCTGACATGGCGACTACCCGTTAGTGTTTGTTGTCATGGCGCTCACCTTCCCAGATCGGGTGTTTGCTGTTTCCTCTCAGTTCTAGTGTCGTTGAATTGAACTTAATTCTTTTCTGATTTATGCTACTTTATAGTGGAAAAACTACTGGTCCACGTTTTACCATGTCACTTGGTAAACTTGAGACCTAATAAAAGTTACTGTAAACTGTAAACTTTAAACTGTAAACTGTTTTCAAATTTCGCTTCTTCATTCTTTTTCGTTTTTCGTCTTTAAAATTAATTTTACTTTCTTCTTTAATCGATTTAACGGGAAACGGGAATCGAGAATCATGAATCGTTCCTTTGTTCATTTATTATTTAATTGCCTAACTAGGAAACTTATATACATGCTTTGCGTTAATACTTAATTCTTAATTCTTAATTCTTATATATATATATATATATACATTAATAAATCTATAAAGTGGACCAACCACCTATATCAGTAAGATTTTCAAGCTTTTGTGCAATAACATTCTGAATATTATGCATTAACCACACTTTCTTCTCAATATCAATATATTTACAGACGCTAAGTTGTAAATTATTCCCCTTTTTACAATCTTTATCTGTTTCTCCATGTTCATCGCGATATGGACTATCAACAAAACAACCTTTACCATTATCTAAAAGTAATAAACAATTATTTCGTGGTAAAAAGAACATTCCGCGACCTCCATTAATACATTCCCAACTTAAATGCATCGTACATGATCCATAATCATCTCCGTATCGATTTTTTTGAACTTCAACCATCTCACCACATGTCAAACAAATACCAGGTTCTTCAATACGTTTGTCTTCTGTAATCCTATTATAATAACTAATATAAAGATCATTCAATTCAATTGGTAAATGTATCAATCTAATTACACCTGGATATGGCACTCTTGTTTTAAATAATAATTCCTTTTCCATATCTGTAATTCCACTATATAAACAAATATTTAGCTCCTTAAGAACTTCATCAAGTTTTACAAGTTTCATAACTTCACATATTTTATCGCATTCTAATACATTTTCTGGCATATTAATCTTAGTTTCATCAAATCTAGCATATTTAGCATATGCTAAAATTAATACTTTTCTTAAAAATGGAGTAACTAATTTGATAACCATACTATAAACAATATCAATCAAATCTTCAGAACAATCAGTAATCTTTAAAAAACAACATATAACAGTCTTTAATTTACTTCTATCCCCATTAAATTCATTAGTCTTCAATAATTCAATATTAATATTATCCTTTCTCTTTGCTAAAACAACAAGAACTTTCATTATCGATTGATTAATATGTTTAATAAAAAATATTCCTGCTAATCTTTGAAATGTATAACCAATACATCTCAACTCTTCACAATGAATAAGCCCAGTAAAATAATCTTGACCATTTAACATTAATTGATTATCTTCTAACAAGTTGGAATATGATCCAATTAAACTTTGTGCATATAATAACTGTGATTCATCACTCTTTGATCGACTATCTTGAATACCTAATGTAGATTTGAGAATTTCACTTATCTGTAACCAAACCCTAATAGTAGTTAATGACCTATTATTTAATTGAAATGCAACTAATTTATTATTATTTTTATCACTAAAACCTTCACCCCTTAATAATATCTCAATTGATTCAATAGTTTTACCAATAACCAATCCAAAAGATTCAAATGGTGGTGAAACAGATTGAACAGCTATCATACAATCCTTAAGTGCATTGGGGATCTTTGATTTAGGATTAAATGTATAACTTTTAATATTCCCAAATGTAGTTTCACTACCAATAAACCAATCCTTAGATTTTACACTTGATTTCACATTACCAAGTAATTCATCTCTAATATTGGATAACAAATTGACATCTTTTAGTATTTTAGAGTCTAATTTAGGTGATAAAATATCTTTCATTTCAATCTTCTTCTCAAATTTTTCATGAAACTTTTTATTGTTTTTGAAATAACAAACTGGTATGAAAACATTGTTAACACATTTACATAATGGACAAATAAATTCAAATCGTTGAATATTTTCAGGTGTTGTTCTTGTTATTTGTGAGAGTTGCTTATCCATTGATGATTCATAATATTGCTTAAAACAATGATCATGCATACCATGGGAACAACTAGTAATAACAGCCATATTATCATTAAATCCATAATCAACATCTTCACTTTCACCAGAACTTGGGAAACCTGGACCAATAACACTGTCAAATTCAATTGGATCAATATATTTTCTCAATTTTTCACCTTCGGTTTTTTGCTCATCTAAATTAGAATTTCCACCAAATCCCTTGTAAAACCAATAATCATCATGTGTTGGAACATAGCGGAACTCGTTACTTTCTGTAATATAACTAAATATTCCAAACACTTCATTTTCATCAGCTGGTGGTTTATGACATAATAAACAAGTATGCTCGGGAAATTTCCAAGCTGGGCAATCGGAATCATCATTATCACTGTCAGAATCAACTGTATCACCTACATAATTACTATTAATATTATTTTCATCACCAGATGACAGCTTAAAATCCTGAATGAATTCAATGGATTTTGTCATCTCGTTACCACTTTCTTGAGCAGAACATTCACTGATATCATTGATCTTAAAATTCTCTGCAAATTTCTGTTGTTGTTTTCTTAGCTTTGCCAGCAGCTTGTTTCTCTTCTTTTTTGCCAATTTCTTCTTTTTATCATATGAAATATCAGTGAGTGATTTTGTATCACTAACTGATCTCACAAAGTCATTATTAAATATTTTACTATCAAAAGTTGGTAGATTAATATGGAAATTGAATTGCATACTTTCAAGAATCTTATAAATTATTTGCATAATACATTTGATCTTCGGGTGAAGTTCTACCAATAAATTCAATTCAAAAATATTGTGCAGTTCAACAAAAATGTTGAAAAGTTCGATATCTTTGACTTCTTTAATATTTTTATGTTTCATTGCAATATGTGTCAAGTGTAATGTTAAATTTAGTAATGATTCAGTATTTTCTTTAATTGGTGATTTCTTTTCAGAAGAATCAGATTGAATTTGCATTTTACAGTGTAATAATGTAGTATGTAAAAATGCTAATAATTTTTCATCTAATAATACATCCACAACTCTTTCAAATGGACCATTATTCCATTCAATATTTTTAGGTTCAATAATTACATCAACAGGCTCCATGTGTTTAATTTTTGCAATGTGCTCTTTCATCTTAAATATACAATTATCTCTTCTGTTGGAATTGAAATGAACATAGTAAGGGTCAATTGTATCAAGGTATTCTGGTTTTAGTTTGTAAATTCTCTCTTGTGATATTTCGCTATAGTTCTTGATTGGAACAACACATTTTTGAAAAATAACTGGAAATCTCTTTAATGAACAAATATGATCAGGAATACAACTAATTATTTCCTCGTGACTTTTTGAATCAAAGCATAAAGAATGAACAATTTCTTTTTGTATTAATAAGTCAGTAACTTCAACTGCATTTCTCTTATGTAAATGTAAATCTTCACTAACAAGATAAATCATGAATAAAATAAACTCTTCAAGGATAGCATGCATGTGATGAGCTGAGTATGGTAAAGTTTCCATATCACCATAAACCCATGATAAAAGCTTCCATCTATCAAATATTGTATACATTACTAGTTGTGCATATCTAAAATAACCAACATATATTTGACACAAAAATAAATCCCTCATATAACCAAATTCTCTGCTTCCTCCGTATCTGTATAAATTCATCTGACTTTTGATGCTAGCACCATTTCTAACCCATAATCCAACCTTAATTTGAGAAACTAAAACTAATTTTCTTAAAGGAATATCAAAGAATCCCATAACACCTTCGTACTTTGATGATTCAAAATCACTAATTATTTTAGTCGATCCAATCTTTTCATTCAAATAAAACTCATATTCGCCTTGTATAATATCCATTAAATTAAGCAAAGATTTTTCAGAATCCATAGATTGATCCATTTCAACTAACCAAGAAAACATGTTGTGTAATGGATGTAAAAAACTTATTTTTCCCTTCATTACATCAAACTTTATTTCACTAAGACCTGGATAATCTTGACATGGTTGTAACTCTATTGCATCTTCTTTATCATCAATAATTTTATGATAAAACCTTTCCAGTGAGGCACCTTCCTTTTTTTCTCCAAAAGTTAGCTCAATAATCTTTCTAATTATAATCACATACAATGTTTCAGTAAATGGTTTCTTCATACTATTTGAGTATGAATGATACCAGCAGTCCATTGAATTACCTTGTGACAATAATCTGTCTTTTGAAACTCTACTTAAAATTTTACCTAAATTTTCTGAAAAATGAGAGATCACAGAAACCGCATTGAAAAATACAGTATAATCTTGACTTTCATATTCAACATGTTTTTCAGCTTCTCTGTGGAATACTGGTTTACTTTGGAAAACAGCTAAGAAATGAACATATTCTGGAAAAGATAAATATACCGTAAAAATGTTTTCAATATCTGGGTTTCTAGTAACAACATAAGACAAATCAATCAAAACATGTGCCCATTTTCTATTTTTCAAAGTGGAAAAAACAACACCTGATTTATTTGAGAGAATAGTATTTTCAGAAGACTGGGCTATATTTGTCGTTTGGCCAGTTGTAACATAACTGTAAATTGTTTTAATCATTTTAGACATATCACCATGTTTCAAAATCAGACTATCATTTGAAGGAGAACTGAAAAGTTGGGTAGATAGAAGAGGCATCACTGATAATTCTGGTTCCCTATCCACTAGTAGAAATAGTGTTAAAATAGTATCATAAACATCAATAAACTGAGCAACCAACATTTTGCCATATACAGTATTTTTTGCAATAGGTGGAATATAAATATTATGTAAATTAATTCTGGTTTTTTTACAAAATCTAACATCAAATAGTAACAAAAATTGTAATCTCGATCCATTGTATGAATCTGATTCTTTAATTGTATCGTAGTATTGACAATCATTTTTCAAATCATCAGATAATTCCCATTTATTTGCTAGACTTTTGTTTGCATCATTATCGCCAGTAGTTGTAATATTAGTTCTGAGTTTTAATGGATTCAATAGCACTTTTTCATGATAAACATCTAACCATTGATTCATACATCCTTTGTTGTATGGACGTAAAAATGATACTGAAATAGTGCATCTTACTGGCCAATTACTTTTTGATATATTCGATTGACTTAATTCATATATCCATGATATGATATCATCACACATCTCTTCTCTAAATACTTCTCTCACATTTGTAATACAAGCAGTTAACCCAGTTGATGTTAATATATCTTGTTTTCTCAAAAGGAATTGCAAATTATCAGAAACCATAACCACGGCTCTTCCATGTTCATTGCATCTAGTTGCTATCATTTCTGCATATTCTAAAACTTTTCCAGTTGTAAATCTTATTCTCTGAACTGCATCTTTAAACTGATGAACTTGATCTGAATATAGTATAAGTGCATATTTGTGACTGTCATAATCGTTACCGTGATAAACTTTGGCATTAAGTACTCCCGTTTGATGGGACAATCGGATTTGATCCGCTCTTTGTGGAGGTGATAAGCAAGAGACTGAATGATTTGTTATATCAATAATAAAATCTAACAACACACCAAGAAAGTCAGTTAACTTATTAATAAATTCATTGTTGATATTTGTATATATCTTGTTATTTGAAGGGGTTTTGTACAGTTCACATTGACAATTACTATATGCTTCTAAATCTCCACAGTCACAACAACCTGCAAAATCTCTTTGAATAGTACTTTTATGAATTTCATGGCCAGCATGTTCTTCTTCATTGAAGCAAAACCAGCAAAGTACACAAGTTTCGTCATAACCACAGGTGAGACATCTCCAACATGTTTCACCTCTAAGAAATCTATGACCACAAGTTCTTCCATAATGTGTATGATTTGTTTCGTCAATAATTAAATCCCTGGAATCTATTCCACATAATCTTGATAACTCATTCTTTAATGCAGATCTGACATTCTTTGTATATTTATATTCGTTTTGTGAAGCAAGAGTCAAAAGAAATAACCTCAAATGGGTGAACAGATCATGTTCTCCGTCAAGATCCATAACTTAATATATATACGTGTATGTGTTTGCGTTTGTGTTTGAGTTTTGATTTATTGTTTATAAAATATAAAGTACATAAAACCGATATGTCAAGATAATAGTATTTGCCCTCCATCTTTAAACTTGAAAGCTTCTCTTTTGTCTTATTTTAAATTTTAAAGTACGAAAATCAAGAAAAAAAACGATCTCAAGGGCGATGAGCCCTCTAAAAATCTGATTACGTCAGCGTGCACAAAATAGATAATTGATTCTATAGAGATTAATAACTACTAACTACTATCAACTAGTTATTAAAAGAAAATATCTATGAATTAAGAGAACAAAATCTTATAAAATTAAAAATTACAAGTCAATAAGATTGACAATTTCAGGTTCTTTTTGAGGTTTCACTACCGGAGATTCAATGTTTTCCGTTATTGGCTCGGATTTTGGTTTGTCATTATCTAAATTTACTGGTTCTGACGGTAGTGATGCATATTGAACAGATGGAAGAGAAGATAACTTTGACTCAATAGTGTTATCATTTGACCCAGGTGGCACAGATGGTTGTAATTGTGGTTGATTTGCCTGGTATGTATTCTGAGGAATAATTGACTCAGGCACTGCATAAGAAGAAGGGATACCAGTATTACTTGCATAAATTGGGGTAGATGTGGAAGGGAAATTGGACACCTGAGTATGTATATCAGATTGCTGGATTTGGTTAAGTGCTTGTAATTGATGTATTGCAGGTGGTGCTTGTCCGAATGTAGATTGTGGAGATATGTATTGCAGTTGTGGGTTCTGGTATTGTGTTTGATAAGCAACATTCCCATTTAAAAGTGGGGATATATAATTGGAAGATATATTGCTATGATTTGTCTGTTGGATTTTAATCATATCTTGTTCTTGTTTTAATCTATTTTGAAGAATATCGTCATATAATCTACCTATAACAAACAATTTAGAATACAGAGATTGAAACTTCACAATTTCTGAATCTTCTTTTGAAATTGCTGCCGAAACTTTTGGACGGAGAAGAACCATATCTGAATGAAGTTGTATTAGACTTGGATTCAGCGTTTGACTTGTTGATTTCATTTGGTCGTCCAATAATTGGATAAAATCAACAACTTTTTTCTCATCTGAGTTTCGAATTACATTGAAGAGAGCAGGATCTGGTTGGATTTGTTGTGGTTGAAGCTCTGGTTGTTGTTGTGGTTGTTGAGTTGGTTGTCTTTGTCCTTGTTCTTGTCCATTCTGATATTGTACAGGATATTGCGGTGGTTGTAAAGGATATTGTTGTTGCTGTTGTTGCACCTGTGACAAATTTTGTGCATATTCAGGAGTGTTCTGTATTATATTACTATGGGTTATTGGATTTGAAACGGCAACATAAGGTCTATCTGTCATTAAATGAGAATATAAACCAGTAGATGTTTCCTTTGGTTCTTTGCTTTCTGCGCTTCCTTTCAATTCCTGTAAGCTTGCAGCAATAGCAGCCTTCATTTCTTCATCATCCTCTGTTGCGTATTCTGTAGTAATAGTTGCATTTGTAGTTGCATGTGGTGTATATGAATGTTTAGTTGCAGTTTCTTTTAATGACAGTTCTATGGCCTTCTTTATTTCATCGTCTTCATCGGTTAAACTTCCATCTTTTTTAACAGTTGAATCGACTGATTTGTTTTTTCTGTGTTTCTTATCTCTCTTTTTCTTTGCTTTGTGATCGGAATAACAATTATCACATACTCTAACAGGAATATTAATGCCTAATTCTGGTAATTCAACCATTTTGCTTGAATGTTCACCACAAAATACACCACCACATGATCTACAATGATGTTTTCTATTTAAAAATGTAAACATTTTTGAACACATCATACATGCATCAGAATCTTGCCATTCAGGTGCAACTTTAGAATCAATCATATTAGAATCAATTATATCATTTATCATTGGAAATTCAAAACCATCGTTTTGCAATTTTTTATAACATTCATTTATGTAGTCATATTTAGGATTTGTACTAACCATAATAGACCAAGTTTGAATGTTTCCTAATAAATATGTTTTTAGACTTTGATTTGTATCAGAATTTTTTAATAAAGCAATCAATGGATCCATAAATTCTTTTGATGCAATTTCATTAATAAAATGTGAACCACCATTTTTAATACAAAAATCAATTAATTTAAAAGCAGATTTTTTAGTATTTACATTATCTGCTTCCATGAATCTTTTCTTTAATGCTCTCATTGATTCCTTTGATGGGACTTGTTTAGAACGAATCATATCACTAACTTCTAATGCTGTGGCAAAATCAATTTCACCATTTGGGATAGATTCAGATGTGGCTTCATTAATTTTTTCCTCAAATTGAGGATATTTTGTTGAGCCAAACCAAGACATTGAAATATATTACAGTATTTTCACGTTTTCTGTTTGATGGTACTGTAGTTCGGTTACAAATATATTAAAGAAAGAAGTATCGTATTACGTGAAGGCAACATATATATCAATTTCAATTTTTTAGTTAAAGCGGACGGATTTTAATTAAATTGCACTGCCTCCAAAATGCTTTATCGGGTAAAAATTAGAAAAAAATGAGAAAATCAGAAATCTGCTTTTAGTATGATGATTTTTATCAGTTATAATATAAACTGAAATGATACTTGATATTTATGAATAAGTTGTAAAAGGTATATATATATGTATACATAAATAGTTTATATATATTAAAGTTATGGATATATAATAAGTGTTTATAGAAAATAGTCTGTAATATCATTAAATGTGTAATGAAGAATCGACAGGATCAATTACAGGTGAGCTAATAGTTGGACTCAATAAATTATGATCAATTAAACTGCCAATACTTCTTGAAGGTCTAAGAGATAATGTATCATCGTGAATAGCATTATCATTATTAGAATCAATCATTTCAGCATCTAAATCTTCAACTAATGAATCTTTAATAATTATATCCCAATTACTTGTAATAACAAAATATAATTCACAAGATGATACGAAAACTAATGCAACAATCATACCAATCCATAAACCAAATAATTTAAAATTTAATGTAAATCCAAATACATATGCAACAGGTAATGATAAAACGTAATAACTAATAAGGTTTAACCAACCACCAATATATTGTCTACCTTGACCCCTTAAAATTCCACCCAATACACAAGCCATACAATCTGGAATTTGATAAATGGCACCAATAATTAAAACTTTTGCTGCTAATTTAATAACATCTAAGTCTTTTGAAAATACATATGCAATTTTAGATGCACTTAATGTAAGACCAATACAATTAACAGTTCCAAATGCAACTGAAAGATAAATTGCAGCTTTTGTTGAAATAATAGCTGCATTTTTTGATGCGGAACCAATAAACCATGCAATTCTAGTTGAACCAGCAATTGAAACTGCAAATGGAATTTGATAAATAGTAACACAAACTGTTGATACAATAGATTGTGCAGCTAAAGATTCAGTACCGAATCTTGAAGATGCAAAAGATATGATTTCAAATGCTAACCATTCAGCTTCAATCATAAGAATACCTGGACCAGCTAAATTAAGTGCTCTAGACCAATTTTTAAAAATTTCCATTGAAAATCCACACCAACATTGATATCCATTAATAAAACAAGAATAAAATAAAAGCATTAATGCCATTATTGTATTTGTTATAGCAACTGCAGTTGGGGCACCAATAAAACCAATTCCTATATATTTATTCCAAACGAGTAAATAAGTTAAAATAAAATTAAAAGGTGCACAAATGATTAAAACAACAGTTGAAGCATGAAAAATACCTTGTGCTTGTAAATATTGTTTTAAAACTTCAAAAGTTATAAAACCTGGTACACTCCAAATAAGTATATTTAAATATTTCGCAGCTAATTTACAAGCTTCAACTTCTGTAATAACAGAACTAAGTAATGGATATGCACCAACAGTCCAAAACAAATAAATGGGTATAAATAAAATCATTAACATAATAAAACATCTAAGAGAATGTAATCCTACCATTTTATATTCTTTTCTACCATAAGCCTGTGGACATAATGTAGATAGAGATGAAGCTATACCTTCAATTAATCCAAAGGAAGAAATATTAGCTAAAAGATTTGATAATGAAACAGCTGCTAATTCATTTGAGCCTAAATTACCAACAAAGAAAACAGCAGATACGGTTAATGAATATTGTAATAGTAAAGTAACTATAAGTGGAATTGAAGATTTTAACATCATTTCAATTTCTGTTGAAATTGTTGTATCAATTGGTTGATATTGACCATTTTTAACTGAAGATGAAGCTAAGTGCAATTTTCTAGCCCTTGCAGATAACATAGAAGATGCTCTTCTTCTTTGAATCAAAGAATCTTGATCAGATATAGGGATTGATGAAATTGCACCATATTGTTGAACTTGTGTTAGTTGATCAGTTAAAATTGGTAAAGCAGCAGCTCTTGAATGACCTTCACTGATTATCTGGGATTCCCTTCTTGATTTCCCTGACATGTGTTAAGTTTCTTTGTAAATAAAAGGAATTTATTTTTATGATAGTATTTTTATATGTGTATATTTAATATTTTTGAATTAAAAACAGTTGGGCGATAAAGAAGCAGTAAGTGCTTGCCGATGTCTAATGTCCAAAAGTAGAAGGATGGCTGTCATGAAGTATATATATAGCGTTAATTAATTAGTACATAGTGGGATGCTGACGTAAGCCATCTTGTAGATCTCCGTATTGGGATAATCTATACGCTATACGCTATATAATTTATACGCTGAGAAGCTGAGAACTGAGAAAAAAAAAACAAATGCGTAATTCGTTATTCCTTATCTTATCTTATCTATGATCTATTGTCTAGTATCTTATCTATATGTGTATATTATATACGACCTGTTATCTACTTATGGAAGTGATGAAAGAATCTTTGCAAATAAGCTTTTCGTTTACAATGATTAAGAAATCTTTTCTGGCGTTTTAATTGTGTGATTGTTGAATCTAAGTACTGAATTTGATCATCATACAAAATTTTGATATGGTCTCTTTCATTTGTAATAGTAATATCATCGTTACCTGACAGCGTGATTGAATCTATTGGAGGGAGTATATCCTCAGGCTTTGTAATTATACCTGTATTGGAGTCTAACATTAAATCATTTGGTATGACTGTTGAAGGGTAGAAATTTGAATAAGAATCAATGGAAGTTTTATCATTAGATTTAACGATAGAAGGAATTGATGGTAAGATTTCTAAATTATTTTGGGTGTCAAGCAAATTAAAAATTGAACCTTGATATGTAGTATTATTAATAGTAGCTTTATTTTTATCTATATCTAAATTCTTTGTTTTAGTTTTACTTTGAGTAATAGTATTAATATTAATTTTATTACAATTACTAGAGTTATTACTATTAGTGTTACTGTTATAGTTACAATTTGGAGTTGTTGTTATAGTTGTGGATATCATTTCTGATTCTAATTCTAATTTTGATTCTGACTGTGATTCTGTTCCTGTTGATATTGTTGTTGGTGTTCCAAGTAATGATACAGAAGGTTCAGTAAAGACTACAGTCTTCTTCAATGAATCATTTTTACAACTAGACTTGTGATTATCATGATTATCATAATTACCACTGGTATTATGATTATTTGATATATCCAAAACATTATGTTTAAGAATTGGTTTTACAGTCTTATTGTTAGTATTACCAACAACAAAGCGAATAGATCCCACCTTTCTCCTGTGTGAGCAAGTTGTTGCAGCTCTATCGCCATGCATGGTAGCAAATCTGTTTTTGTGGTTGTGTGTGTTTAAGTTTGTGTATGGGTATTGCTATGGTTTGAGGAGATCACAGGATGTAGTGGATGGTTTCAGTATCAGTAGTAACAGAACAAGTGATTGAGCAGTAACAAACCCTCAACGCAGTTTTTGGCTTTTCACCCGCCCTCTGCGTATTGGCACGGGCACGGGCATGGCAGACAGCAGTTGCCTCGTTTTTTTCTTTTTTTTCAATTTATTTCATTTTTCATTTCATTTTTCATTTTTCGCTTTCGCTTGATTTTTCACTTGATTTTTCACCTATCAAAATTTTCACACGTTGCAACAATCCAATTGCGCAACTTTCATTTTCATATAATTTGCAGGTAATTTTCATTTGCCACTTGCCACTTCCCACTTCCCCCCTTTCTCCTCTCTTCTTTCCCTTCTTTCTCTTCTTTTATTTTCTTTTGCTTCTTCTTTTTACTTTCAGTTATACATTCTTCTTCTCCTTTTCCCTTTGCCTTTTTCTCTCCCTCCTTCTGTAACTAAAACTAATTAACTAAAAATGGGTAAAGAGAAGCAACACGTTAACGTCGTCGTTATTGGTCACGTCGATTCTGGTAAATCTACTACTACCGGTCACTTAATTTACAAGTGTGGTGGTATTGACAAGAGAACTATTGAAAAGTTTGAAAAGGAAGCTGCTGAATTAGGTAAGGGTTCTTTCAAATACGCTTGGGTCTTAGATAAGTTAAAGGCTGAAAGAGAAAGAGGTATTACTATCGATATTGCTTTATGGAAATTCGAAACTCCAAAGTATCACGTTACCGTTATTGATGCTCCAGGTCACAGAGATTTCATTAAGAATATGATTACTGGTACTTCCCAAGCTGATTGTGCTATTTTAATTATTGCTGGTGGTGTCGGTGAATTCGAAGCTGGTATTTCTAAGGATGGTCAAACCAGAGAACACGCTTTATTAGCTTTCACTTTAGGTGTCAGACAATTAATTGTTGCTGTTAACAAGATGGATTCCGTTAAGTGGGATGAAAACAGATTTGAAGAAATTTGTAAGGAAACCGCTAACTTCATTAAGAAGGTTGGTTACAACCCAAAGACTGTTCCATTCGTCCCAATTTCTGGTTGGAACGGTGATAACATGATTGAAGCTTCTACTAACTGTCCATGGTACAAGGGTTGGACTAAAGAAACCAAGGCTGGTGTTGTTAAGGGTAAGACCTTATTAGAAGCTATTGATGCTATTGAACCACCTGTCAGACCAACTGATAAGCCATTAAGATTACCATTACAAGATGTTTATAAGATTGGTGGTATTGGTACTGTGCCAGTCGGTAGAGTTGAAACCGGTGTTATTAAGCCAGGTATGATTGTTGTTTTCGCTCCAACCGGTGTTACTACTGAAGTCAAATCCGTTGAAATGCATCATGAACAATTAGAAGAAGGTGTCCCAGGTGATAACGTTGGTTTCAACGTTAAGAACGTCTCTGTTAAGGATATTAAGAGAGGTAACGTTTGTGGTGACTCCAAGAACGATCCACCAATGGGTTGTGCTTCTTTCAATGCTCAAGTCATTGTCTTAAACCACCCTGGTCAAATTTCTGCTGGTTACTCACCAGTTTTAGATTGTCACACTGCTCATATTGCTTGTAAATTCGACGAATTAGTTGAAAAGATTGACAGAAGAACTGGTAAGTCCGTTGAAGACCATCCAAAATCTGTTAAGTCTGGTGATGCTGCTATCGTTAAGATGGTCCCAACCAAGCCAATGTGTGTTGAAGCTTTCACTGACTATCCACCATTAGGTAGATTCGCTGTCAGAGATATGAGACAAACTGTTGCTGTTGGTGTCATCAAGTCTGTTGAAAAGGTTGACAAGGCTGGTAAGGTCACCAAGTCTGCTGCTAAGGCTGCTAAGAAATAAGTATGATGTTAATGTTTCCATATATTCATAGTTTTATTTAACTTTGTATAATTGTCTATTCATCCATATATATATATATCTTTTAACACTTTATTATTATCAATGTTAAACTTGGGGAAGAATTGTTAATTGTGAATTGTGAATGTAAATTGGGTTGTAGAATTAATGTAAATTTTGTAATTAGAATGTAAAACTACACAAGCAATGAAATCCGACGGAATGTTGAAAGTTGCAAATGGAAAGTGGAAAGTGTGACGATCGGGGAAAACCGAAACCCGAACAAACTAATTGTTGGAAATTAGAAATTAGAAAACGGCAAAAATTGTAAAACGAAAAAAGAAAAACGAAAAAACGCCCACTCCCACTATAAAGTATTCAAAGTATTGAAAATTGTCGTATCATCAGATCAGTGAGATAAGAAATTAGAAATTAGGTATAAATATATAAAGTTTGGCAATTTTCCCATATTTTGGGTAAAAATACACTTTAACAAACTCTACAAACTGCAACACCAACAGCTTTTGTGATCCAAACAACTAACTAAAGATGGATACCACTAAGTTAGAAATTATCGACCTTCTCGATAACTCTTCGGAAAATGCAAAAAAAATTGTTCATGCTTCATCAACACAAGGTTTCCTTATGTTTGAAGGACATGGCTTTACACAAAATGAAATTGATACATTATTTAAATTTTCTCAAGATTTTTTTAATTTATCAGTTGATGAAAAGAATAAATATTCAATTACACATGATAATGCGGGTTATACAGGAATGGGAGTTGAAAATCTTGAAGAAGATGATCTTGATAGGGGTTATGGTGATCCAAAGGAAGGTTTTAATTTTGCAAATTTTGATTTAAGAACAGGTATTCCAAAACAACCAATTCCGGAATTTTGGAAAGATAAAATGGATATAATTCAATCAACTGTTTTAAAGTTACGTGAAGCATTGAAAAGATCATTACGTTTATTAGCAACTGGTTTAGAAATTGAAGGTATTGATGGTATTGATGCTGAATGGTTTGTTGAACGACATCATGATGATCATTTTTCTGGTACAACATTTAGATTTTTACATTATCCAAGTCCTGTTAATGAAGGTGCAACTGAAGAAGAAAAGGAAAAATTTAAAGATTTAAATGTTGCTGGTGCTCATACTGATTATGGTACAGTTACTCTTTTATTTCAAAAAGAAGAAGAATCAGGTTTACAATTATATTCTCAAATTTCTAAAAAATGGGAAAATGTTCCATACGTTCCTGTATCTAATAAGTATAAATCAAAAGGTGAAGCAGCTCCTTTAATTGTTAATATTGCTGATCAATTATGTTATTGGACAAATGGTCATTTAAAATCAACTATTCATAGAGTTAGATTTCCAAAAGAATTACTCGATAAAGGTAGAGATAGATATTCTATTGTTTTATTTGCTCATCCTGGTGATAAAACTGTTTTAGAACCTGTTCCAAGTAAACATATTCAAAGTATTAAAGGTAGAGGTGCTAGTCATTACATGGAAAAGCATGGTATTTCTCAAACTGCTGGTGAGCATTTAAATAAGAGATTAGAAAGTACTTATGGTTGGAAATACTGATTAAAATAAATTTTTACTTATACTTCTGATTCTAAATGATGTAGTTAAGATTGTAGAAATCTTGTTTTGTGTAGTGAATATCATTGAAATAATAATAATAACAATATCTTTAACGTTTAATGTTTAACGCGTATAATACATAATTCTTTTTTTTTGTCTCACTAAAGTTAGCCACATCTAGGTAACATGAATTGCGAGTCTTTTTGTTGTTTTATATTGGTTTTACAATATATACAATACTTATGGATATATTTAATTACAAAATCATCTACAAATCAATTATGTTAAACCGTCTAAAGTATTGGATAGGTGCTAATGATAATTCAAAATTTGGAAGTACAACAAAATCAAATTCATTTGGAATATACGATGAAGGATCATTTTCTGAAGATGTTTACCTCCCTGATGAAGAAGTAAAAAATATTCATGACAAAATAAGGCGATGTTTAGATGATACAGAGGATAATGGTGAAATAGATCGAACGTTAAAAATGATGCGTGATGAAACTGAAAGATGGTATCATCCAACATCTGAACCTGATAACATATATAACTTACATAACTATAATGATAATGAACTTACTGATAAAACATTCCAATATGATCAAAAAGATAGTGAAAATAATGAATTAATAGGATATTGTATACGATTAGAAAGAAATAATGCATATTTATTACAATTAATTGAAAGTTTTGAAAAAGTTAGCTTTAAAAAGAGATATAATGAATTATTACTTTCAAATACCAAACTTGAAAATGAATATAACCGATTAAAATCAACAAACAGTAAAATTTATACAAGTTATTGTGATTTATTAGAAGAAATTAAACGGATAAAAAATGATAATAAGTTGGTGCAGTTGAATATTAAAAATATCAAAAGTGAATCTAAAGAAAAAAATTCTGAAGTTTCAAAACTTAATAATGAATTATCACGAATGAAACTAATTAATGATACGAATAATGATAAATTACGTGAATTGAGAAAATCAAATATTAATCTCCAAAGATCTATAATGGAAAAAGAAAATGAGATATCAAAACTAAAAGGTATCAATATTGCTACAAAACTTAAATTAGAACGTGCAGAGAATGTAATTTTAAAATCAAAAACAGATAAAACGCATATGGTTCCCAGCAAGAAGGAAATTATAGATATATCAATTGATGAACAAAAGGAAGAAAATACAGAAATTAAACATTTTGAAAATCAAGAAAACCAAGAAAACCAAGAAAACCAAGAAAACCAAGAAGATCAAGAAAGTCAAGAAAATCAAGAAAGTCAAGAAAGTCAAGAAAATCAAGATACAATAGCTTTATTGTTAGAAAAATATCAAGACAAAACATTCATGACTTGAATTCATCTTTTAATAACTAATGTATGAAAACCACATTGTATTGCTCACTGTATAATACTGTTTAATTAATTTCATTTACTAGCATATCATTAAATATTACAAACACAACTTATATAAGGATAGGTAATTATATATGAGAAGATACAAATTCTAGAATAAATCAATAATTGAATAATAACATCTATCATAAATTTTGGATATTATCTATGGACATTAAAACTTTCATAATGATCATATTCACTCATTGGATGAAAATTTCCATAATCTAATGTGTTACCATAAGTACCATATTCTATCCCACCTGGAACCAATTTACCGTCAATTTTTCTAATATTTTCCGAATTTACAAAATAATTTTTGTTGGTTATAAAAGTAATCATTTTGGATTGGTAATCAATAATATCATCGCTACGTGAAAAATTAACTTCACTGCAATCATCACTATCTTCTGATTCATCAGTAGCTGGGATCATTGGATCATAACAGTAATTATCCCATGTATTTAATGTTAAATCTGTTGGTTGAACAGGGACTTTAACAATCCACTTTTCAACTTTTTGTTTATGTGGCATATTTAATTCTTTACGTGGATTAAAGTCATCAGGAAATTTAGTGCATGTGTTAGAGTCTTTTAATTTACTAGATATATTTTCTGTATCTGTAAAATAAAGAAAATTTGGATTGTATATATTAGATGATGTTAAATTTTCAGATTTAGGAATTCCGAATAAATCGTTATTTTGTGGTAATGGTTGAAAAGATTGTGCTCTTGTAAGTTCTTGCATTAGAAGTTGAGCTGACTTGGAAGATTTAGAAACACCTGCACAATTTAAAGTTGATCCTGAAATTGGGTTATAACTTGTATTCTTATTGATATTCTGTTGCGATAATACCATTATTTTGTGTATATTTAGGAACTACAAGAAAATGTTACCATAAAGTGGAGGGAACAATCAAACACAAAAGATAAAATGAAGAAAGAACGAATAAACTTCTCCCTTCTAAAAGCTGTGATTAACTTGTGGACTTCTTTGATGGATGGATTAGAGGGAAATAAAAAGTTCCCCGTCAAAAGATTTGGAGGTTTGCGTCCCAAAAGAGGAAAAATGAAAAATGGGGCTCGGCAGATTACGCTTTTCATCCATAACCGAAAGAATAAATAGTAAAACTTTTCTAATTAGGCGGATGGATTATCCTACTGCATTTATATATATAAAATCCTTATACATCTATATCTATATATCTATATATCTATATCTATATCTATATTTAAAGTACATAGTTTTACAGTTTCCTAAAACTGTTTACCATATTGATCTCATTTTTACTATCATATTATTGAAAAAGATGATTTATTTTAATTATTTTGAACACAGTATTTATATCCAAAAATCAAGTTCTTCTACACCAATGTCACCTATCATTTTGTCTTTCTCCTCTTTAATCTCATCACCCGGCTCTTCTCCAACATATTCAAGACGTGGATAATATGGAATCATTGCATGAACATTACTTGTATAAATGTTATTATAAATCTTCCAATAACTTTCTCTAACTTTACGAGCGGGATGAAATAATCCTGCCCAAACATAGTCAAGTAAAATACCAGATCCTAGAACCAAATTTAAACTTTCAATAGAATCAAAAACTTGTGCAATAACATGAGGAGAAGTTTCAAAAATATTAGGCCAGATTAAATCAAGAAAATTAATAAATGCATCTTCATAACCATGACAATAACTACCTAATGCCATATGTTTTATAACATTAGAAGCAATTTGTCTATGAACTAAATCTCTATCAGTTAAAGCATCTAACAAAAGTGGGGTTGTAGCATAAATATAATCTGATCCTAATTCACCAACATATTCAAACATAAACCCAATAGCTTTAAGAACACCATTTTGAACATTCTTATCAGGATATCTATATTCATTCATTAAAGCAGGTAATACAGAAAATGGTAAACAAACATCTGCTACAATACCAATTGCAACAGCTGTGGAAACACGTAATTGACGTTCTTGAACTCTTAAATTATTTAAAAGTGTAACTAAAACATCAGCTGGTCCAATTGCCTTTGCAATTAATCCAAATGTTTTATTAGCACTTTTTCTAATACTCTTTTTATAAGCTTTTAACATTTCAAGTAGTTCAAAAGAAATTCTCATCCATTCTCTATGATTAATATATTCTTTCGCTCTATCAGCAATATCACCAATTAATGGAATTATCATTTCTTGAACTTTTTCATGTCTATTTCTTAAAATTGGTGTTAATGTTGATAATATTTGAGATATTGAAGGATTTAATAAATCAACAGATTTAATTGATAATATAACACTTCTTAAAGCACAAAGAATAGAACCTAAAACATTAGGATATACTTCACCTAATGATTCATATAAGATTGTACATAATCTTACTAACAAATCTTCTTCATTACATACATTCAAAACATCAACAATTTTAGATACTAAATCAGCTGCTTGTTCTCTAATTTCAGCATCTTTATTTTTCAATCTATATAATATTGCACTGATAATTGAAATTATATGTGGTTTAACACGAATACCTAAATTATTAACAATATTACCAAATGAATTTAATACAATAGCATTTGCATATTTATTTTCTAATTGTTGATTTTGGAAACAATATAATAAACCATCTAATAATCTATGGATTGTTTTATCATCTAAATCAAAACAACCTAATGAAGTAAGAACTTTATCACAAGTTTCTAAACCCATTCTTCTATAAGGTTCTGATTCATCTTTTAAAGAAGGTAAAATTGCAAGTATAACTTCAGAAGTACCAATTTTTAAAGAAAGTGAATAACATGCATTTATACATAAATTAACAATTTTTTTATCTAATGCAACTCTTCTTGACCAGAAATTTTTAAAAAATGAATCTGAAATATTACTTTTCAAAATCAATGATTTTTCAATAGTTTCTAAAGAACAAATTTTTTCAATTATAATTAAAATTGCCCTTTTCATATCATCATCAGTTGTTGTTAATTCTTTTCTAATAACTTTCAATAATTCAAAAGAATAAAAATTACTATTTTCAATATTCATCAAAGGAATTAAATTTCCAAGTGCTCTAATAAATTGAGCTAATCCTTTACCACGATGAAGTTTTAAACCTTTCCATAAAGGTTCAATAACTAATTCAAAAGTTTCAAATCCATAGGGAGAAGAAGCTTCTGCTAATGAACTAATTGTAGATGCAGTAATAGTTCTAACATTTAATATTGGATCATTTAAATTTTTATAAATACAATTTACTAATTGATTTAAATATGGTAAAATTCCTGAACCTGATAAAATTGCAATTTGTTGAATAATTTTTACACCAGTATGCCTAATTAACCATTCTTTCTTTGATTTACAAATTGCTTTAAGAAATGGTATAATTGAATTTATACCTAATGAATTTGCGACAACAGCAAAAGTTCTTGAAACTAAAGCTCTTGAATATTCATCATTATTATTAAGATCTGGACGTAAAACATTTATCATTGTAAATAAACCAACAGCTTTTGATAATTTTGTAATGACATCTCTACCTTCTAACCTTGCAATTTTATTATCATCAACTAATAGAGGCATTATAACAATTAAAATTTTTTCAGTAAAAGGTTTTAAAGAATCATCTAATCTGAAAACAATACGACCAACTATTTTAATTAATAAATGTCTACCTTGTTCATCTAAAGATGGATCACTTAATAAAGGTAAAATAATACTAAATATAATTTCAGGACCAAAATTTTTTGCATTATCAGTTAAATTTCTCATAGCTAATTTTCTTGATGATGTTGAACAATTTTTAATTTTTAAAATTAATTTCATACATTTTAATTCTAATTGATCTTTAGTTGATAAACTTGATATTTTTTTATCTTTAAATTCAATCAATTTATGAAAAATTTTAAAATCAGATTCACTAAAAAATTGTAAATCTTTTAAATCAGGAATATCATAAATTAATTGACGATTTAAATTTTCTCTTTGTGATATTGTTTGTTCTGGAATTAATAAAGAATTTTCATTATTTATAAAAGAATCAAACTTCGTAAAATCAGGTGGTAAATTATTCAATGGTTTATATGTTGATGGAACGGGTATTATATTAAAACCTGTAGGTAATAATTTATCAAGATTTTCCGATATTAATGGAATACCAGCTATAATAGGAACATTTGGAATTGATTCTATAGATTTATTATTATCATCGTCATCATTATCATTATTATCTGAAGATAAAGCATCTAATTTTCTTTTCCTTCCTCTTTTTTCAGATCTTGGTGGTGTTTTATCACCTTCATTTTGAGATTCATCATTTTGTTCCTCTATTTGATCTTCACTCTGTTTTAATCTATTTCTTTTCTCTTGTCTAGTTGGAGTTCTATCTCTTTTATGATATAATTCAATTTTATGATCTTCATTAATATCTGATTGTTGCGTATTATAATGAATAGAAGATTCTTCTTCATCTTCATTAATATCATTTTGATTATTTTTCATTTTCATTTGAATAAATTGCTGTTGTTTTTTAAAACCATTCAAATTATTAGATGATATTTTATGATTTTTTATTATTTTATCGCCACTAAAATCAATATCCGTGTCTTCTTGTGCATCATGATTAACCTCATCAACAAGATCTTTGGGTACTGAATATGTGGCTGATAGAGTATTCTTCTGCTGGTTATCTGGGGAGTGCATAGTTGAGTGTGGTGCTGTTGTTGTTCAAGCAGTTGTCAGTGAAGAAGAGCCTCCTGACCAGTTTATTTCTACTTCTGGCAATTAATCAGTTTCAACTTAAGCCAGATGATTTTGGATTTCTCTTTTATTTATTTTATTTTATTTTATTTTATTTTATTTTATTTATTTACTTGCTCAGCGCGTTTTTCTTTTTCTTTCTTTTTTTTTCTTGCTTTCTTCGTGGCTGAGTTTCTTTCTGGTTCTGGTTCTGCTTTGGGTGCAGGTGTAACTTAGGTTTGGTTCGGTTTGGTTCCTTTTGGCTTGCTGTTGATTTGAAACATTGGCTTTGGATCCTGTTCGCCAACCTTGCCGTCTTTTGCCAAATAGAAAGTCAATACATACATACACATAATATACTCTTCACATTCGTTATCTCTATAAAACTGAAACACATTAAACTTTTCAGTATAGTATATTATATTATCATTATTATTAATAACATCACATAATCCAAATGTTACTGAAACCTCTGACATATTCAATACTGTTGATATTGACTCAACTTGCAAATATTGCTGCAGCTGTTGATGATACTACAACTGCAAATGCTGCAACTACTGCAATTGCAGCTACAACTGCAGCTACAACTGCTTTAACAACTACTCCAGCTGTTGCTGCTGCTGATACTACTACTGCTGCCGCTGTAGCTGCTGCTGATACTACTACAACTGCTGCTGCTGTAGCTGCTACGACTGCATTGACTACTTCCACAACAGCAGCTGCAGCTGCTGCTACTACTGCAAATGCTGCTACTACTGCAAATGCTGCTACTACTGCAAATGCTGCTACTACTGCAAATGCTGCTACTACTGCAAATGCTGCTACTACTGCTACTGCTGCTACTGCTGCTACTACTGCTACTGCTGCTACTACTGCAAATGCTGCTACTGCTGCTACTGCTGCTACTGCTGCTACTACTGCAAATGCTGCTACTGCTGCTACTACTGCTTTAACTACTGGTACTACTGCTTTAACTACCGGTACTACTGCTTTGACTGATACAACAGGTACAACTGCACTAACTGATACAACAGGGACAACTGCATTGACTGATACAACAGGTACAACTGCATTGACTGATACAACCTCAACTAGTAGCACCTCCTCCTCCTCTTCCTCTTCATCTTCATTATCATCATCTGCATCTGCATCTACATCTGCAGCAAGTTCAGACACGGATACAACATCAGATTCAATTGTTGGTACATGGTCTTCAAAAGCTAATACTGTTTTCACTGGTCCAGGATTTTATGATCCAGTTGATGAGCTTTTAATTGAACCGGCATTACCTGGTATTTCATATTCATTTACTGAAGATGGTTATTGGGAAGAAGCAATTTATCAAGTTACATCAAATCCAAAAAATCATTCATGTGCAGCTGCAGTTTTAATTTTTCAACATGGTACATATACCAAAGATGATAATGGTACATTAACATTAACACCATTTGATATTGATGGTAGACAATTATTATCTCAACCTTGTGATGATGGTGGAGTTTCACTTTACTCAAGATATAATCAAACTGAAGTTTTTAAAGCATATCAAGTTTATGTTGATGGTTATCATGGTAGATGGAGAATTGACTTAATTAAATCAAATGGTGCATATTTACAACCATTATATCTTGCATTTCAACCACCTCAAATGTTACCAACAATTACAATGAATCCAACTGCATCAGCATCTGCAACTAATTCTGCAAATAAATTAGTTAGAAGAGAATTTGGACTTGATTTAAGTTTATCAGAAAGAATTCAAAGATCATTAGAAAATAGATATAAAACAAATGCAATTAAAAAGGATAGTTTTAATTATACTTTTTGGTGGTGGACAAGTGCTTCATTGATGGGTCTTGGTGCAGCTCTGTTTGTATTAACTTGATATAGAGTTCATCATAACTGCATTTAAAAAAATTAAATTTTATCATACCATCAATTTTACAATATATTTTGTCTATTTTGTATTGTTTATTCATTTTTTTTTTGCCTTTCATATACTATATTTCATAAACTTATTTTTCATTCTTTGTTTTTTTCTTTATTAACCCTTCACATTTTGTCTTTTATATTGGTTTGCATGATTTTTTTTCTTGTTTTGGTTTGCTAATTATTTATCTTTTCCCTTTTTTTATATAGTATTATACTTGTGACATTCTGTTGTCATGATTTCCTACTCTTCTTGTATACTGTATATAAGATATCTGAGATGATGTAATGTAATAGTAAATAGTGTAAGGAAACGCCAATCGACGCGTCGATGACCGGACATCTGGGGCTGTGCAATGTGCAATGTGCAAGAAAACACGAAACCCCTTCTTCTCTGCTATACGAGCAGTACGAGCAGTACGAGCTATACGATTGTGGGTTTTCAGTTTTTAGTTTTTAGTTTTTAGTTTTCTTTTGCATTTTGCATTTTTCAACAAACACGAATCAATGACGAACCACCATTTCTTATTTGATTCAAGGCTCATTTACTCTTTGCTCTTCCTTCCTTCTTTCTTATTTTCTTACTCTTTCTTACTTCGTTTTATTGTCATCCCCCTCCAAAACTTAAATTTGTATCTATCAAAATGACAGTTCAAAACGTTGGTATTAAAGCTATTCAATATTATATCCCAGGTCAATATGTTAATCAATCTGATTTAGAATCATTCGATGGTGTATCAACAGGTAAATATACTATCGGTTTAGGTCAAACTAATATGGCATTTGTTAATGATAGAGAAGATATTTATTCAATGTCTTTAACAGTTTTAAAAAATTTAATTGATAATTATAATATTGATATTAATTCAATTGGTAGATTAGAAGTTGGTACTGAAACTTTATTAGATAAATCAAAATCTGTTAAATCTGTTTTAATGCAATTATTAGGTGAAAATACTGATGTTGAAGGTATTGATAATATCAATGCTTGTTATGGTGGTACAGCTGCTGTTATAAATGCAATTAATTGGGTTCAATCTGATTCTTGGGATGGTAGAGATGCAATTGTAATTTGTGGTGATATTGCAATTTATGAAAAAGGTGCTGCTAGGCCAACTGGTGGTGCAGGTACTGTTGCAATTTTAATTGGTCCTGATGCTCCAATTGTTTTTGATCCAGTAAGAGGTAGTTATATGGAACATGCTTATGATTTTTATAAACCAAATTTTACTTCTGAATATCCAGTTGTTGATGGTCATTTTTCATTATCTTGTTATGTTAAAGCCGTTGATTTTTGTTATAAAGCTTATTCTAAAAAGGCAATTTCAAAAGGTTTAAGTAATTCAACAACTAATACTGTTGGTATTGATTATTTTGATTATAATGCATTTCATGTTCCAACTTGTAAATTAGTTGCAAAATCTTTTGCTAGATTATTATATAATGATTTTATTCAAGATCCATCAAAATTCCCAGATATTGATTCATCAAAAATTTTATCATTAGATTATGAAACTTCATTAATTGATAAAACTGTTGAAAAAACTTTTATGCCATTATCAAAGGAAAGATTTAATAAATTTGTTAAACCATCTTTAGAATTACCAACAAATGTTGGTAATATGTATACAGGTTCAGTTTGGGGTTCATTATGTTCATTACTTTCAATTATTGGTAATGAAGATTTACAAAATAAAAGAATTGGTTTATTCTCTTATGGTTCAGGTTTAGCTGCAACAATGTTATCAGTTAAAGTTATTTCTGATATTTCTCCAATAATTTCTAAATTAAATGTTAAAGAACGTTTAGCTTCAAGAGAATTGAAAACACCAACAGAATATGAAGCTGCAATTGCATTAAGAGAAAAGGCACATTTACAAAAATCATTTAAACCAACTGGTTCAATTGAGTATATTCCAAAGGGAAGTTTCTATTTAACTGAAATTGATGACAAATATAGAAGATTTTATGAAGTTAAAAACTAAGTCAGTAAATAAGTTCATGTGTCTTTACTTACTTTGTTAATTTTCTATTTCTTCTTCATTGCTTTGTTTATTTTGTTTTGTTTTGTTTTGTTTTTTTTTAATTTTCTATCAACTTTGCACCTATATATTATATTATATTCTGTTATATTGTTATATCTATAAATACATATACTCATTGCTAGTAGTTTCAAAGCGCATGTATATATATGTCCGAGTAATCTTCAGTCTGGCGGCGTCTCTCCCGGGTAACTTCTGGTCCCGGCGCCCACAGAAGCAAAACGTGTCGCGTCGCCGACTTTCTCGCTTCGCTTTGTTTTCGCTTTGTTTTTGGCGACGAGTGCAGTTTCAGCAGTGAGAGAGAGGTGAGCTGAGTGTGCGTATTTTGTATTTTGTATTTTGTATTTTGTATTTACGTGATCTGTCCTTTGGAGAACACTGGATTAAACAACACTACAGATCACTTGGTTTGTTGATCGAACTGGTTTGATTCTATCTGATTTAAATTAATTATTTAATTTCTGTTCTTTTATTTAATCTCATAAAAAACATCTACAGCACACAATGATCGGTAAACTTTGGACAGTTGTACTACTTTCCTTACTCTCATTGGCAAATGCCCTTCATTTTTATGTTAACACTGATGAAACAAAATGTTTTTATGAAGAATTACCACAAGATACAATTGCAGTTGGTAAATTTGCAGTTTATGAATTTGATGAAAAACTTAATGATTATGTTGAAAATAATAATAATTTAAAAATAGAAATTACTGTTGATGAAACTTTTGATAATAATCATAGAGTTGTCTCTCAAAAAAATTCACCAGTTGGTCAATTTACTTTTACATCATTAGATTCTGGTGAACATAAATTTTGTATTACTCCAAAACATACAAATTGGTCCAAAAAATCAAAGCATAGAGTCTTTTTCGATTTAATTGTTGGTGATGCAAAACCATTAGTTGATTCAAAAAGAGATTCTGATGTTTCATATCTTACTTTAAAAACTAATGAATTAATTAAAAAATTAAATAATATTAAAAGAGAACAATCTTTATTAAGATTAAAGGAAGCTTCTTTTAGAGATGTTTCTGAAAATGTTAATTCAAGTACTACAAGATGGACAATGTTACAATTGATTGTTTTAGTCTCAACTGGTTTATACCAACTCTCTTATTTGAAAAACTTTTTCGTCAAGCAAAAAGTTGTTTGATTTTGCTAACTAATATTTTATTCGATGTTAACATTTTCTCTTGTACTACATCATGCACCACTTCTTCCTTTATAATTAATTTATTTATTTATAATTTATTCTAACCATTACTACCCATATATATAAACAAATAATTAAATAAATAATTAAATTATCATGTCTCTCAGTGATGAAGAATATTCCCGTTATGGGCGTCAACTGCAAGTTCCAGCTTTTAATTCATTACAAGGTCAAATTAATTTGAAAAACTCAAAAGTATTAGTAATTGGTTGTGGTGGACTTGGATCTTCTGCATTATTATACTTAGCTGCTTCAGGAGTTGGAACTATTGGTGTTTTAGATTATGATAAAGTTGAAGTTTCTAATTTACATAGACAAATTATTCATGATACTTCAACAATTGGTATGTATAAAACTGAATCTGCAAATATTAAAATGAAACTTTTAAATCCACATTTAATCGTTAATATTCATTCAATTCAATTAACAAATTTAAATTCAATTGATATTTTTAAAAATTATAATCTTATATTAGATTGTACTGATAATCCAATTACAAAATATTTAATTTCAGATACTTGTGTTCTACTTAATATACCATTAATATCTGCATCATCTGTTAAAACAGATGGTCAATTAATTATACTTAATTATCAAAATGGTCCTTGTTATAGATGTATTCATCCGATTCCTACAAAACCTGAAAATATATCAACTTGCTCAGATGATGGAGTTATTGGACCTTGTGTTGGATTAGTTGGAACATTAATGTCAATTGAATCAATTAAAATTTTAACAGATTATTATAATATTAATAAAAATCCATATAAACCAATTATGTTAATGTATTCTGGATATCAAGATAATAATGGTGAAACTATTAAATCATTTAAAATGAGAGGTAAACAATCAAAATGTTTATGTAATTCATCAATAACAAAAGAATTTATTGAAAATTTAAATTATATTCAATTTTGTGGTAAAATAAATTATAATATTTTAAATGATGAAAATAGAATTAATTTTGATGAAATTTCAAAAATTTTAAATCCATTAATTTTAGATGTTAGACCAAATGAACAATTTAAAATTTCAAATCTTAATGATTATGAAAAAAATTTAAATTTAATAAATATACCATATCAATCATTAATTAGATTAGATGAAAAATCTTTAAATGAAAAATTACCAAAGGAAAGAAATATTATTTCTGTTTGTAAAATGGGTAATGATTCTAGATTATCAGCTAAATATTTACTTGAAAAGGGATATAATGTTTATGATCTTAAAGGTGGTTTAAATACATATTCTAAAACTCATAAATTTAATGTTTATTGGTAATTTAATTTTTTAATAATACAAAAACTCTATAATATACATACTACACAATATTCATTTTTTTTTCTTCTTTCTTTTTTCTTTTATTGCTTTCTTGCCTTCCTTCCTTCTTTCTTTCTTTCTTTCTTTCTTTCTTTCTTTCTTTCTTTCTTTCTTTCTTTCTTTCTTTATTTTTTTCAAATAAATTAATTTATACAATCAAATCTTCAATAATAACTAATCCATTACCCCAACAACTAGCAACCATATTTCCTAAAACTGATATTTTTAAAGGACAAATTCCATTTGAATTGATTATTTTCATATCTTTACATCTACCGATTGTTTTACGCATTGATGAAGGTGTTGATGATTTAGTTTCACCAATTTTATCAACTTTATAATTTAAATCTAACCAATATTTATCTGAATTAATAATAGAATTATTTAATTGAAGAAATTTTAATGTTGAACTTGGATTTTTCCTATCACCCATACTTAATAAATTTAAATAATTATATAATCTAATTGTACCATTAATATGACCAGAAAATAACATAAATCCTGTATTTAAATGACCATTTTCATAATTATTTTGACCTGATAAACAACATATATCATCATCAATTCCAACTCTAAATTTTCTTGAATTTGATGGATTTTCTAAAGATGTTGATCTAATTACAACATTATTTTCAACTGTTAAAAATGTATTTAAATAAGTCATATAAAATGAATTTTTATTATAAATTAATTCTTTACTAATTGATGGACATTCAACAACATTAACATTATTTAATAAACTTGATTTTTCATTTGGCATTGGTAAACTAATAAGATGATTTGAAAAATCAGATGATGATACATGTAATGTCATTAAAGTATAATTTTTTGGATCAGATGGTATAGAAATAAGAATATTTGTAATTGCAGGAATTTTTAAATCAATTAAATAATTTAATTTTCCTGAATCAATAGTAAATTGGCCCATAAATCCATGATTTGTACCAATAATTATATGATTTGATGTTGCAAATTTTGATGTTGTAATTTTCATTTCTTTATGAGGAATTTTTAATTTTAAAACATTAGAATCAATTAAATAAATATTTGGTTCATCTAAATTATCATCATTTTTAAAAAAATTTGGGGTTATTTTCCATATTTCTAATTCACCATTTGATAATGTTAATTTAAGTAAAGTTTCTTTTTCTGATAATAAATAAGAAAATTCAATTTCTTTTAAAACAAAATCAAGTAAAATTTGTCTATTAATATTAAATTTAAGTTCATTTGAATTTTTTGATTCAATTTCTAAAATTGTAAGTAAAGATTTTTTATTTGAAAATTCATTTAAATTTGTAGTTTTATCAACAAGACTCATAAATAAATATTTTTTACCATTTATTTGAAATGGGTACCATTCCATTGTTAATGGTAATCCACCTGAATTAAATACTAAACCATTTCTAATATTATTTTGATTTAATGGGAAATTAACTACATGATTTGTATCTAAAATAGTTGATTTAAGATTATTAAATTGAAATTCTAATCTATTTTTTAAATAAAAATTGGAAAAATAATCTTTTAAATTTGTAAGTTTCTTTAATTTTGGTTCTTTTATATTTTTATAATTTTCAATTGAGAATAATCCATGAGTATTATTTTTAACAGCATTATCTAAAACAAAATCTTTTAATTTTGATGGTGTAAATGAAGATTCAGAATGATTATATTGAATTTCATAAAATTTCTTTAAAATATCAGAATTAAATCCAAAACTTTGTATAAATTTTAGTTCAAATGGTGCAGGTGGATTAAGTGATCTTATAGTGTTTAATTCTTTTCCAATACTTTCAGCACTTGGATATTCATCAGAATTAAAATCAATAGAATCGTTTATTATATCTGTTTCATCATTAATTTTAATTTCATCTTCATTTTCATCTTCATTATCATTTGATTTGGATTTGGATTTAGATTTAGGTTTAGATTTTGGCTTTGGCTCTGTTGTTTTTTTAACATCTGTCTTTTTCTGTTTCTTTGGCTTTACTACTTTCTCTACTCTTTGAATTCCGGAACTTCTCGCTCTTGTTAGTCTCTCTGTATCTATAGTATCTAATCTTTTTATTGCCATTGTGGATTGGTGGTTGTAGAAGGGGATTGCTTATCCTGTGATTCCAGTTTAAACCAGATGAAATGGCAGTACAAACAAATAACAAATGCACACACAAATACCAAGTAGGAGATTTTGTTTTGATACGCTCGCTACGCGGACTCTAAGTTAAAAGGAAACAATAAACAATAATCTATACAAATAAGAGATAACATAAGTCATAAGAGATAACATAAGTCATAAGAGATATAACTACTTTATGCTTGTTTTAAAGCAGAGTCTAAGTCTGCAATTAAATCTTCAACATTTTCAACACCACAACTGACTCTTAATAAAGTTTTAGGAGCAGAAGAATCAGTCATTGCTCTCCATTCAATTAAAGATTCAACACCACCTAAAGAAGTTGCATGTTGAAAATACTTTAATTTTGATGGTAAATATTTGGCCTTTTCGGGAGTTGATAATTCTATACTGAAAACAGGTGAATCACCACCAATCATTTGCTTTTTAACAAAATCATCAGTTTGTAAAGATGAATGATGAATTTTAGTTAATTCAGGATATAAATTTTTATTATTATTTAAATATTCAACAATTTTTGTAGCTGATTTACTTTGTTGATTAATTCTTAATTCATAAGTTCTAAGACTTCTTAAAAGTAAATAACCTTCTAAATTAGCAATATTAGTACCTAAATAAATTCTATCATTTGCTAATTGAACTTTAACTTTATGATTTTGAGTAACTAAACAACCAGCTAATAAATCAGAATGACCACCAAAATATTTTGTTGCGGAATGCATTATCATATCAACATTAAAATCAAATGGATTTGATAATGGTGGTGGAGCAAATGTTGCATCAACTAAAGTGAAAGCACCAATTTCTTTTGCCTTTGATACATAAAATGAAATATCATGAACAATTGAATAAGGATTTTCAGGTGTTTCAATATGAATTAAATCACCTTTTGATAATTGATCTAATTGATTTAAATTAACAACTTTAATATTATAATTTCTTTTAAGTAATTCTAAAATACCATGACAACCATGATAACCATCACCAATTGCGACAGTTTTCGGATTAAAATACATTATAGCTGCAAAGAAAGCACTTAAACCAGAATTATAAACAATACATTCACCACCAATGATTTTACTTAAAATTGCTTCAACTCTAGTAGAATTTGGATGACTAAGTCTTGAATAAATTGGAGTATCTGTTGAAGGATCAAACTCTTCAGTATGTTCACTAGCTGGAATAAAAGTTGAAGGATCTTCAGGGTAACGGAAAGTAGTTGTTGTATTAATTGGTGGAACCACATCTGTGACTCTATTTAATTTTTGGTCTGCATGAAGAGTGATAGTACTAAGGCCTGTCATTGTTGTGGTGTTTGTGGTGGTATTTGCTGTTTGCAAGGTGAAGAAGAGAAGAGAAGAGAAGGAAAGAGAGAAAGAAAGGGCAGTTAACCAGTTAATAACCTGTTAATAACCTGTTAATAACCAGTTAACTAAAGCCTTGTGTTTTCCCAATACGGAAACTGTGGTTTTCTATTTTCGCATTTTTTTATTTTATTTGATTTGATTTTATTTTCGCATTTTTTTATTTTTTATTTTTTTATTTTTAAAATAAATTTTTCTTTTTAAGATGTGAAAAATTTACATAAACTAAATAAATAAAACACTAATACCAAATATAATAACAAATAGACAAACCTTGAATAATCCCATAATAGATATACAATGGCTAAGAAAGGAAATAAAGGTAAGAAATCTTTTTCAAGAAGAGCAGAATCTGAAAAGAAAGGAATTTCAGATTTTGGAGATGCAGTTTTAGATGCAAGTAAATTTCTTAATAAAAATAATAATAATAATGATGATTCTGATAATGATAATTTTCAGTTTAATGATGAAGAATTAAATTCTGATGATGCATTAGGGTCAGATGATGATTTGGATGATTATATGGTCAAGAAGAATAAAAAGAATAATAATAATAATAATTCAAGTTTAAATGAATTTGGTGAAAATGATGATGGTTGGGATAGTGTTGATGAAGGTGAATTAATGACACTTTCTGAACTTTGGGATAGGGATGACAAAGAATTAAATTCTATTAAAAATAATAATAAGAACTCTTCTAAAAATAAAGAAATTGTTTTTAATGATGACGATGATGATGATGATGATGATGATGATTCTGACGATTCTGATGACGGCGATAATGATGATTCTGATGATGAATCTAATGATTCTCAATCTTCATCAGAAGAAGAAGAAGAATCTGATGAAGATCCTTTTGATGAAATGAACATATCTGATGATGAAGAAAATCTAAATTCAGTTATGAAATCTCTTAAAAAGAAAATACCAAAGGATAAATCTACTAATTCAAAAATTTTAATTAATGATAATACAAATGAAAATGAATTTTCATTACCAAATCAAGGTGATTCACTTACATTTGATGATATGCTTGGAGATTTTGAAAATAATGATGATAATGATAATGATGGTGGAAATACTGAACATGATGAATTAATTCTTGATATTGCTAAAAATTCAAAAAAATTAAAAGAAATTAATAATTTAGATCTTGATGATGATGAAAAATTTAAACTTAAAAATTCAAATGAAGGTACATTTGCAATTCCATTACCAATTAATATTCAAAAACGTCATGATCGTAGAGCTGCTTATGATATTCAAAAAGATCAAGTTAATCGTTGGAGAGATATTATTGCTCAAAATAGGGATAAAAAAACATTAAATTTTACACCAAATAAAATTGAATTAGATAAAAATTCTGCTTTTAAAACTGATGAAAATGATATAAATATTAATGATTTTGAATCTAAATTAAATAATATAATTGATGAAAGTAATTTAGAATCTAAAAAAACTGAAGATTTATTTGAAAATATTGAAACTGCAAAATTATCAAAATCTGAAATGATTAAACGTACAAATGAATTAAGATTAATGAGAGAATTAATGTATAGAGGTATGAAAGATTCAAAACGTTTGAAAAAAATTAAATCAAAAGCTTATAGAAGACAAATGAGGAAAGAAAAATTAAAGGAAAATATGTTAATTTCTCAAGCTAATCGTTTAGAAGGTATTGAAAGTGATAATGGTGAAGATGAAGAAAATGATGCATTATATCAACGTGCAAAGGAAAGAATGACATTAAAACATAAAAATACTTCACAATGGGCTAAACAAATGATTAAATCAGGTATGTCAAAAGATAAATCTACAAGAGATGAAATGGAAGAAATGTTAAGACAAAATGAAAAATTAAGAAATAAACAATTAGGTAAAGGTAATAATGAAAGTAGTGAAGATGAAAGAGAATTAAGTGATTTAGAAAATGATGTTGAAAATATGAAAGATATTGATAATGAAAAATTATCAAAAATTGGTAAAGGTGTTTTAGCAATGGATTTTATGAAAAATGCTGAAGAAAGAGATAGATTAGCTAAATTAAAAGATATTGAAAATCTTAAGAAATTTCAAAATGGTGAAGATGATTCTTATAATAATGAGGATGATGATGAAAACAGTGGTGTTAATATTAATATAAATTCAGGTAGAAGAGTTTATACACCATCTGCATTGGTTGCCGCAGAAGAATCACGTAAAATTGATGAACAAATGTTAGAAGATATGGATGAAGAAGATAGTAGATTATTACAAAATAGATTATCTGTTAAAGAAAGAGAACAAACAAAAACTATTGAAACTAATATTCCAAAACGTAAACATAGATTAGATGCTGGTGATGATAGTGATGAAGAAGAGGTTAATCCATGGTTAGTTGATCAAGATAATGATGATGAAAATAATGATAGTGATGACGAAGATAGAACTAAATCATCAAGTAAGATAAAAGTTATTGATGCATCATCTTCTAGATTAGATAAATCAAGTGCTAAAATTGCAAAGAAATTATCTAAAAGAAAAGCAATTTTGAAAAAAGAAAAAGGTGAAAATGATGATGATGATTCTACATTTACAAAAATTGAGAATAAGGAAACATTACAAATTATTGATCCAAAGAAATCTAAATCAACTGTAGCATCTAAATCAGATGATGAATATGAAAGTGATGGAAATGGTGAAGATGATATACGTATGTTTAAACAAAGTGATTTAATTAAACAAGCATTTGCAGGTGATGATGTTCTTGTTGAAGAATTTGAACAAGAAAAACATGAAATTGAAGAAGATGAAGGAGATAAACAAGTTGATGTAACTGTTCCTGGATGGGGTTCATGGGCGGGTACTCAAGATGGTACTGATGATGGTTGGGGTATGCCAAAATCTAAGAAAAGAAAAATAGTAAAGACTATTCAAGGTGTTGTATCAAAAGATAAGAGAATGGATAAGGGTAAAAATAATGTTATTATTAATGAAAAGGTTAATAAGAAAAATGTTAAATATCAAGCTGATAAAGTACCATATCCATATAAAACTTGGGAAGAATATGAACGTTCACTTAGAGTTCCACTTGGTAGAGAATGGACAACTACACAAACTCATAGCAAGATGATCGTCCCAAGTGTGATTACCAAATTTGGTTCTGTTATTGATCCATTAAAGGCACCATTTTCAGAAAACTGATGTATCACATTGTTGTGAAATTTTATGATTAATTTCATTTTAACTTGTATAAATAAATTAGGTGTTGCATTTCCCTCCTCTCCCTTATTTTGGGTATTCGTATATATTATCATATATATGTAAGTATTTCTTTTCTAATTTTTTGTTTTCACATTTGAGTAAAAATCAAAAAAAAGTAATACCATGGAGTCACTAGATAAAATATTCGATAAATTAGTTAGATTAGAAGATGATAAAAATCATTCAATTTTATTAAGAAATAAAGCTAGTTTTACTAGTCAAATTTCAGATCAAATGTTTATTGAATCTTATTTTAAAAATAATGTTAGAGGAAGAATTCGAAAAAGATTCATTAAAGAGATTATATTAAAATTCCATAATTGGATTAAAAGTATTCTTGGAATATCTAATAAGACACAGTTTGCACAGGGAATAGATTATGCGGATCAAGATATGTTTGGACATGAATATAGTGAACTTTTTGGTGAAGAATTTGATCTTGACAATGTTTTCATATAGCGCGTTTGTGTATTATATAATTGTGTTTACATACTTTATATTGTTTTTGTAGTTTCAATAATTTATTCTTCTATATGAAAATAGTATAGTTTATGAGTATATCAACAATTAGTATTATAAAAGGTTTTAATATTACATAAATGACCGTTGTTCCAGCTACATTTGAAGAAATTCAGAATTTTTTAAATGAACAAGAGAGAATAATTACTAAATCAATAAAGAATGATAGTACATTACAAAAATTAATTAAAAAGAATAAGATTGATATTAATAATGAAACACTAGATATAATTATTAAAAAGATTAATAAACAAATGAAGAGAAAATATAGAATGGTTTGGTTTACTAGACAACTGAGATTTCAAATAACACAACAAATTATTCAATTAGAGAGGGGTAATGAAGATGATAAAATTAAAAGGATTGAAAACGTTAATAATATTTTAAAGATATTTCAAGATGAAAATAATGATATTAAAGTTATAGGAGATAATATACTTAATCTTGTAAAAGAATTACCAGACTCGAATCTTTTAGAAACTAATAATGTTGATATTATTGAATATTATGATGATATACGAGAGAATTTAATAAATGATATTAAAAGACGTAATAAAATTAGGAAAAGTGTTGAAAAATTAAAAGAAATAAACTTTCGTATTGAGAATATTTGTGAATGTATGAAAAATGAGAAATCAAATGAAGAAATGAATCAACAAGAAAGGTTAATAGAGATTGAAAATATGAAAAAACTACTTGACCAAAAGTTAGGAATGTAAACTTAGGGAATATAGGATATAGGGAATAGGGAATATCAAATAGGTTATAGGTAATAGGTAAGTAATAGGTAATAAGTTATAACTTATAAGAAATAGATTTTTGAGTTTTTTTTTTGTATTTTTGTTTATTTGATTATATAGTAGATAGATAGAAAATTTATATATAAATTATAGTAAAATTTAATCAACCTAATCGAATAAACCGAAACCCATATCATCATCAGATTCTTCCTTTGCTTCTTCAACTTCTTCTTCAGCAGCAGCTTCAGCAGCACCACCAGCGGCAGCACCGGATGAAGCAGCAGCAGCACCACCAGTAGAGATGGAAGCTAATTTGGTAGCACCTTCAGCAATTAAATCATTGACAGATTTACCTTCAAGGGAAGTTAATAAAAGATCAATATTTTCTTGGTTAACTTCAGAACCGACAGATTCTAAAAGAGTCTTAATGTCAGCAGCAGATGGAGATGCATTACCACCTTGTTGTAATAAAAGATATGCAGCTAAGTACTTCATTGTTGAATAATCACGTTTAAGCCGTTGAAATGAGCAGACTATCCCTTGAAAAAATAGGTAAAGCAAAGGTAAATACTAATAGCAAGAGAAGGTACAAACCCAACATCAAGAAGAAACCTGTATCTACGTTGTGCCATGTAGCAAGGTATTACTGTGTGGAGGCCGTTGAAAGCGAGGAAACTGAAAGAAAAAACTGAAAAATGGAAAATGGAAAATGCGTAGCAAAATTGGCAGCAAATTGAATTTTGAAACCCTTTTTTTCACACTGCAAGATTTGCAGCAAAAGACAAACCCTCGCTCCAAGCACGTGACTGTTTCTGCTTACGTCAGCCGGCATTAAACGGCAACTCTTAGCGAGCCTTGGAATAGATCAATAGATAGATGATAATAAATAGATCTACTGAAAGATTGATAATTACTGCTTTTCTCTGCCTTTCTCTGTCTTTCCTCCCATTATACCACTTCCACCACCACAAATGCCTAAGGAGAGAAGTATCTTCAAAGACTCACTTCAAGAGATCTTCCTAGGTTCCATCTCCGGAGCTTGTGGTAAAATTGTTGAATTCCCATTTGATACAATTAAAGTTAGACTTCAATATTCACAATCTTTACCAAAACCACTGTTCAGTTCTACTTTTGATGCAATTCAGCAAACTTATAAAAATGAAGGTATTAGGAAAGGTTTTTATAAAGGTTTAAGAGTTCCAATTATGGGTGCATCAATGGAAGTTTCATGTTTATTTTTTAGTTATAATTTAGCACAAGATTTAGTTAAATTATATAAAGGTAAAAAATTAACTGATGATTTAAAAGTTAGTGAAAAATTAATTTGTGGTGCATTTAGTGGTATTTGTACTTCTGTAATTTTAACTCCTTTTGAATTAGTTAAATGTAAATATCAAGTTGAAAATTTAAAAAATATGAATAATCCAAATTTTATTTCAAAGACAATTCCTCAAATTGCAAATCAAATGTATAAAGAAAAAGGTATTAGAGGTCTTTGGAGAGGTCATTTAGCAACTACTTTAAGAGAATGTGGTGGTTCAATGACTTGGTTTGGTAATTATGAATTTGTAATTGGATATTTTGCAAATGGTGAAAAAGATTATAAACCAAAAATTCATGAATTAATGATTGCTGGTGCTTGTGCTGGTATTGGTTATCATTGTACATTATTTCCTGCTGATACTGTTAAATCGATTTTACAAACAAATGATAATAAAGATTTAACATTTATGAAAGTTGTAAAACAAATTTATAGAACAAAAGGTATTCTTGGTTTTTATTCTGGTATTGGTGTTACATTATTTAAATCAATCCCAACTTCAAGTATAATGTTCATATCTTATGAAAAGGCTAAAGAATTTCTTCAAGATTAATCTTTAATGATTATGAGAGAACACAAAAAGTTTGTACATATATTTTAATTTTAATATTTTAATATTTATTTTGCTTTATTATAGAGTATTATTTATTTATTTATTTGTTTATTTGTTTATAGAGATTCGTATATTATTCACTGTTATTAATAAAAAAAAATTCAATTATAAAATTATAAAATTGTATTATAAAATTTTATTATATAAAATTCAATTATAACTTTCTTGTTAATTTTCTAATTGAAGTAGAACTACATTTATTAACAAACATACCAACAACAGACATCATTTCTTCTTTAAAATAGAAAATAAGACCAGCACTTATAACACTTTGTAATAATTTAGCATTTAAACCACCATATAATGCACTAATACCTTCATTTTGAATAACATCATATAAAATTTTAAAACTATTCTTATTATCATCATCTTTATTTAAATGCATTCTTGATCTAATTGTATAATAAGGATAAGTAATTAAAATTGCAATTAATTTACCAAATGATCCTAATAATAATGCTTCTAATGAAGTAACATTCTTTTTATTATAGCGTAATTTTAATAATGCATTTTTTGATTGTTCAAAAATTGTAAATTGAATCATTGGAGATAAAACTAAAATTAATGCAGGTACCAGACCTGAAAATAAACCTTTTAAACCTTCATTTTGAAAAATTTCATAAATAACTTTAAAAGTATTTTGTTTTGAAACATCAATTGATTCATTAATATCTTTTTCAATCATTTTTTGTTTAACAGTCATTCTTGTATTAGCAACCCAAATTGGATTTGTTGCAATTCTTGAAATTAATCCAGATATTAAACCAGTTAATAAACTATCTTTTACATCTAATGAAGTTGAACCATTATTTAATTTTTTAAAATAATTTCCAGTGAAATTATAAACATAATAATAAACAAAATTCACAGATACAATACCTATTAAAGCAGATTCTAAACCTGAATAAAATTTATTTGAATTTTGAATAATAAATTTTAACCTATTAATAAGTTTTTTTAATAATTTTAATAATTTAATTTTAAGTGAATTTTTAGATAGTTTTTCATCTGATTTTGATTCAAAATCTTGAGATACTGAATTAGGAATTGTTCGAAATTTTAATTTAGTTATAGATGAAATATCAGATTGTAAATCATTATCATCATCATTGTCAATTTCTTCAATATTATTAAGATCTTTCGCATTTTGTTCTTCTTTTGCAGTTTCATCGAATGATTTGGTAGTTTTCGCTTGTGCATTTGTACTCAGTGTAACCAATGGATATGTTACAGCCATAGAAACCAAGCCTGAAAGACCACCAGATATAGCATGTGAAATACTCTTGTCGGACATATTGACTGTTTTGTTTGTATATTAAATGTCACAAAGAAAAAAAGGAAGTTAATAAATATATAATTTAATAGAAAAGCAGTATATATATGTATGATAGACGTTGTGAGACGATGAGTAATAAGTAGTAGGTGGTAAAAGATAAACAGATTGCATGCAGAATCAGTCCATTATGGTTCCCAATCCAGGCAGTCAACGGTTGCTACTTTCTGATTTCTGATTTCTAATTTAAAAATGGCAAGCGCTCGATAAGAAAAATTCCCACGCACAGAACTGCCTATTCGGGAAGGTGGGCCGGGAAAGTGGAAAATGGAAACGGTGAACTACAAGGGGGCTTTGTGGCTGAAATACATGTCGCAAGCAGACACCCGTGCACCTCCACATTAGGGCTTTGAAGTGAAGTTTAAACTTTAAACTAATTGTTGCTTTAATACATATATACACAAATAGTAGTACCATTTTATAAACTATAGAGTAAATAGGTTATATTTCCTTAGGTTTATAATCGGTATACCATATATAAAGATCATATATATATCCTCAAAAATAATGTCTGCTGCCTCTCCTAATATAAAACAATTTTGGAAACAAGGTATCTTTTTATCTGTTGTTGCAATTATAGCTGCTTATTCTGTTAAATCTAATGTTACAATTCGTCGTAGGGCTCAATATGTTAAAGAATCATCTTCTTATGATTCTTTAATGCAAGAAAGAGTAAGAGAAAGATCGGGTGAATCGATTTCAACAGTTAAACCGGGTTTCCCACTTGATGATGGTGTTGAAAGATTTCAAAGAAAGAGTGAATATGAAGGTGCAGGCGTAAGTGTTAGATCAAGAAGAACTGGTGATAAATTTACTATGTCACATTTCTTCACGGATTACTCTAAGGAAAATGAAAATAAAGACGAAAAGAGATAATTATATTTACTTAATATATACATATTACAATAAAGATACATATATATACATTATAATGTGTAACTAAACTCCTTGTTTATAGATAAATGTTTTAGATATCAAATACAATAATATAGTAAATTCATTTTAATATAGATCCACTATAAAGTTAGACAAATTATACAAAAAATTTAACAAGAACAATAAATTACAAAATTAGGATTAGACTTAATTAGAAATATTAATTATTATTAGTAGCAAAATAATCAGCCATTTCTTGATCTAATTCTTCAATTGTCTTCTTCTTCTTTGGTTGCTTCTTTGGAGCATCCTTCTTATTAGAAACCTTGTTTGGTCTGTTAACAGCTCTACCTGGTCTACCTTTAAGAGTTTGAGCTTGTCTACCTCTTCTAACAGGTGGTTGATTTGGTTGTTGTGATCTTACTGGTTGAGAAAGATTAGGTTGGATTCTAGCTGAAAGTGGAACTTTACTGGTATCAACAATAATTTCAAGCTTTAATCTGGAATTACCACCATCAATGTTAGCATTATTGAAACGAGCAACGGCAGCACGTGCAGACTTAGAGTTCTTAAAAGTAATAGTAGCAACACCAGTTGATCTACCCCTTTCATTATATGCAAGGGTTAAGTTAGAAACTGGACCAACACTTCCTTGAAAGAATTCCTGTAATGATATAAATTTAAGTAATATAGTTAGTAACATGTAATTATGAATTAATTAATAAAATTATAACATCTTTTTCAAATGAAAACTCAGTTATTTGCAACTAAATCCAGGTTGCAAAATTATATTGACAAAAAATATTTATAAAAATTTGTATGGTTGTCATTGTATGTATAAGTGTATGTGTATTGTAAAATGTAAGTGAAATTGGTTGAAATCTTCAAATCTATCCTTTATATGCCAGAAAACAAAGTGTCTATACATGTTTATGGAATTGCATCAATACTCTTCTTTTGGACAACAATATCCCCATAACGAACAAAAAAGAGAAGATAAACGTATTGATGAAAACATAACATGAATATAGAAATGGAATACCACTATTCCATCCATAAGTTGACGATGATTAGAATGATCAGATAATAAAATTCAGAAATTCATCAATCAACAGCAAAAATCAATCAATCGAACAATCATTAATGCAATCAGTATGTCATTTAGAAATAGAATAGTAATGACAATTAAGAAAAATGCATTGATATGAATTGAAACGACATAATGAAAGAGCTGAAACAAATGGTATATATAACACAAGAAGAATTGATGCATTTCTTGGTTAATAACCATTCATATTCAGATAGCAGACAGTACAGATGTGTAACAAGATAAATTTAATTACTCATTCACAGTGCAATATGGGACAAGATAAACTTAATTACTCGTCAAATTAGAATATATCAGCATGATCAAAAAAAACATACTGATATGACATGGACAGTAAAACTAACACTTAACATTAACGTTAACATTAACATAACATTAACAATGACACAAATATTAACACAAATATTGACACAAATAAACCAACACAAAACAAATTAACAACAATATAATTAACCAACGATAATATAGCAAACAAATAGTGAGTTTCCGAATGGAAATAGATGGATAAATGAATGAATAGAATAAAAAAAAATTTTGAAAATAAAAAAATAAAAAAAAGAAAAACATATGATAATTAAATCAAGATTTAACATACTCTAATAGTTTTTTGATCTAAATCTTTTGGTAAACCAGAAACAATGACTTTTGTAGCAACATCTAAAGAAGCGGTTTGAATTGAAACTCTGGTAACTTTTTGACTTGAAGCAGGAGCAACTGGTCTTTGAATAGATCTTCTTGGAGCAACACCTCTAACAGTTGGAGCTCTAGTTCTAACATTAGAACGAACTTTTGAAACAGTAGATTTTGATTGAATTGAAGGTCTCTTAGAACCTTTAATAGTACGTCTTGCAGGTTTTTTACCTTTTGAATTTTGAGCAATAATAGCGTCTAAAGATTGTTCAAGAGATGACATAATTTATAGAAATTTAAATTTATGGGTAAGGGGGATTTCGTGGAGGGGATATTGTTTGTTGAGAAATGAAAAAAACTAAAAGAGGAAGAAATGAAAAGGTTGAAAGCAGCAAGAAGAAAGATCATCAATTAGAAACCAGCAACATAAAGTGCTGTTGGATGTTGGATTTGCCATTTGCCCTCGACAAAGAACAAAGATCAACACCGGATCTGCCATTCTCCAGAGCGTGCCAGTTGGCAGCACAACAAGCCCTGTGTCGTGGTGCGACGGCCTCCGTGCAGCATGCTGCATGCTGCGGGTCAGTGTTTCGGCGACTAAGATGCCAAACTGAAAGCCCAGACGGCAGCGAAGCAAAGCATGGAAGCAAAGCATGGAAGCAAAGCAGGGAAGCAGGGAAGCAGGGCACATCCCGAAACGGCTAAGTGCACTGGACCAATTCAATTGCCAGTTTCGGTCTAAAGTCAGAAATGGCAAGACAGAAAAAAGCCCAATCACCAATCACCAGTCCCTCACCCCTTTCTCGTTTTCTCGCTGAGCTTTCACATAAATTTCACATTGATTGCATGGTGAATGTGATGATCTATTATACACATAACACACAATACATACCCCTGACACCACTTTCTGCTTCTTTCTTTCTCTCTTTCTTTCCTTCTTTGATTACCTTTATAAGTATTTCCTTTGACTCTTTCTTACTGTAATAATATCGCTTATCAGCATAAACATATATGGCAGAAATTCAGAACTATTCCACTGTCGTGGATTACATTTTCACCTCCACTTTTGACTCTAATAACGGTATAACCGTTACTCATACTTCGTCTAAATATAATAATTCAATTACAGATCAATTGGATTCTATTCTTGATTCAATTATACCTCAAAATCTTCATAAATTTATCAATGAAGAACATTACACTATTTTACCTCTATTTATTAATGAAAAAAATGATACTCTAACATTTAATAGTGATAATAATGATACTGATAATAATTCAAATTCCTTAACTAATTGTTATTTATATACAATTAGTTTTTTAAAATTTTCAAATGATTTAAATAGAAATTCTAAAATTATGGCAATTTCATTAGTTACAAAATTATCAATTTTTGAAGTTTTTAAACCACTTTTATATTATCTTTTACATGAATTATATAATCCAAGTTTTAACTTAAATTTAATTGATGAAATTTTTAAAAATTTAAATAATTCTCATTTAAATGATTTATTAAATCATTTCTCTCATTTAAATTCAGCTTCAAGATTTGTTTTAACTAGAATTCAACCAGATTTTACTTTTAATGATTCACTTAAATTACCAATTCAATTAAAAAATATTTTTACAGAATCAGATAATTTATATAAAACTTCAATTAATTTAGGTAATCCAAAATTAAATTTTCCAATTCAAATTCCAAAATCTTCAATAATTGCTTCTCCCTTAGCAATGTTTGGTATTGATTTAAAAAGAAATTCAAATATTAAATCTTTAATTCAACGTTTAGACAAAACAATTTTATCAAATTCAAATTCAAATTCAAATTCAAGAGAAACTTGTTTAACTCCTTATGCAAATATTAAACCACTTCATGTTCTTTTAAATGCTTTAATTTTGAAAAAGAAAATTATACTTTATGCTCATAATACATGTTATAATACTTTAACAGATTTTGCAGAAACTCTTTATTTAATTTATAATTCTGGTTGTTATTCAAATTCTTCAATTTATTTTAATCCAATAATCGATTTATCAAGTTTAAATCTTATTAAAAATAAAGAATCTTATTTAATTGGTACTTCAAATCCAATGTTGATGGAAAAATTGGATTGGAATTTATTTTTAAATTTTGATTCAAATACTTTAAATGTTCAAATTGATGAAAATGAAATTGATCTTAAATATTATTTAAATAAAAGTAATAACTCTTCACCAACTTCTTCTAATTTTAATTCTAACCGTTCAAGTATTGGCACTAATATTAATAATAATAATAATAATAATTTCCTAGATTCTAATGATGATTCTATTAAATATGATAGAAGAATATCTTCTAATTCAAATTATACTTCTTTTTCAATGACTCCAACACCTTCCTTTGCTTCAAATGTATCTTCAATTGATTCATTTCAAGCAGATTCAAGATTACCGTATTGGGATCCTTCATGTTTCCCACGTTTAATTCCAAATGATCCAAAAGCTGAATTTTTTTTAAAAAATGAAACAATTAAAAATATTCCAAATTCAGATTCTAAAAAATCTTTTGATACTATAAATTCAAATTCAAATTTTCAATTTTCAAAATTTCCAAATGTTGGTATTTCAAATTCTTTACCAAGAATTGATAATGCATTAGATTCACAAATTTCACGTTTAGTTAAAAATCATCATGATGATGAAACTTTATTTGTTTTATTAACTAATTATTTACGTAATTTAACAACAAGAATTTTACCAGCATTTTATCATTTTAATACATTTTTAAAAATTAGAGATTATAAATCTTACCTTTTATCAAATTCTCATTTAATTAAAAAAATCCATACAAATAATAATGGTTTAAGAGATTTTGATATTGATTTAGATTCAATGATTAGAAAATTTATTAAATCAAATCATTTAATTCAACCATTTCCATTAAATTATCCATTTAATTCATTACATGGATTTTTAGATGATTCAAAAATTATATCTCAATATACCAAAATTGTACTTTCAAATATTTCATTATTAAGATTATCAATTCATTATAATGAATTAATTTTTAAATCAATTAAAACAATACCCGGATTTATATTTACTTGGACTGGTGGTGAGGAAAATACTAATGATGATGAAATTGATATTAGATTAGATACTCATTATCTTATTTCAATTCTTGATAGAATGATTGATGGTACATCAAGTGAAAGTTGGCAATTAAATAAATATTTACTTTTACAAATTTTTAAAGCATTAAATTCAATTTTAAAAATTAATGAAACTGGTTCAAGTGGTTTAAATGATGTATTAGTTGATTTATTTATTGAAAGACGTGGTGATGAATCATTTGTTAAAGCATGTGGATTAAATTTATCAGATATTAAAAATAATCAATTTAATTCAAATTTAAAATCATCAAATTCAAGTTCATTATCAAATAATAATTTAGCTCATTATAAATCAGAAAGTTCATTTTTAGAAAAATTATGTAGATTATCTGTTTCTTCAAATAATGTGGAATTTATTAGAGATGTTATTAAAGGTAGTAATGAAGATATTGATTTATTTTCTAATTCTTCGAACAAACGCAAATTAAAAGATTCATCATTAACAAATAAATCAACTAGAATACTTAATGATAAAAAATTAAAATCAGATTTATCTACTCAACATTGTGAAGATGATGAATTATTATCACATGTTGGTACTTTAGGTACTCAAAGATTTACTAAATTAATTTTAGTTTCTGCATTATATCTTTCAATCAGAGGTCCTGAAGATATAGTTGAAACGAAAAAGGGTATTCGTCGTAAAGATTTACTTTTAACTGAATTCAAGAGATTTTTGAGCGGTGTTCTTAATGATCAATTTTTTAAAGAATTTGTTTTAGTTGAGATGGATGATTTTGTTAAATTAACAGTCAATGATTTCATTGATTATCATATGTGATTTATTTTTTTTTTAGCTCTTAAAAATTCTATTTATTCAAATACCGTTGTTGCTTTTAATATTTTTTAATTTCCTTTTTTTTTTCTCAAATTCATTTCTTTCAATGTTTAATTTTTTTACCTACAACAACTATTTCAGGAGTTAGATTTCAATATTAGAATTAATTTTCATTTTTTGCCATTATTTTTTTTATTTATTTCACATATATTATATCCTTTCCCTTTATTATATTTTTTTGCAAATCTGCTATAGATTTTACATTTTAGACTTCATCTATAGATTTATTTAGACTTATTTCACGCTTAATTATTAGACTTATTATTATCGTTACTATTACATACATGCATATATATATAAGTTTTATTTTCTATCTATAAACTAATTTCCAACCATCTTGTGGAATCTCCATGGAACATCCATTTTATCAAGTTTAACTTCAAGTAAACGAGGAATATTTCTGTTACTATCGAATCTATTTAATGCATTTAATAATTCATCAGGTGTTTCAACTTTACAAGTTTCTGAATTTTTAACTCCAAATGTTTTAAAAATATTAGTCCATTCCCAATCTGGTCTAATATCATTATAATCTCTTTCTGCACCTTTAATAATTCTTTCAACAGTATATCCATTATTATTAAGTAAAATTACAAGTGGTTTAACAATATCATCTCTATTAAAATTTGACAATTCTTGAATTGTCATTTGTGCAGCACCATCTCCTTCAATAAGTATTAAACGATGAGAATCATTAAAACCTAATTCTTTCATAGCAATAGAAACTCCAAATGAACATGGTAATGCCATTCCAATTGATAAGTAATAATGTTGTCCAATTACTTTGGAATTATTTGGTAATCTAACATCAGGTAAACCAAACATCATTGAACAAGTTTCAGTAATAATATAATCATTTGGTTTAAAGAATGATTGAAGAGTTTCAAGCATTTTTGTTTGTGAAATTGGTGTATTTGATGGAATTTCTTCAATAGAAAAGATAGTTTTTGGGATTTTAAATTTAGGTAATGTTGTTAATTCAGATTTAGATTTTAAATTTAATAATATTTGAGGAATAATATCTTCAAATGAAACATTATTAAATATTTTTGAACCAATTTTAATATATTCTGGATTAAGAAGAATGATTGCATTTGGATCAATTCCATTATATAATGTCCAATGACCAGAATTAATTTCATTATAATAATCACCAACATGTAAGAAACAATCAGTTGATTGAATATATGATTGAACTGTTTTAGCAGATTCATCACCATTATAATCACCAATATAATTAGGACTTGATTCATTTAATAAAGATTTACCCATATTAGAATTAGAACATGGTATATTTAATAAATTAACTAAATTTTGAGTATTTGAAGTTTGACCAAATCTATCAGTAAGAATATCACATAACAAAGATGGTCTTTTAGAATTAATCAATTTATCAACAATAATATTAGAAATATTTTCAATAGTTTCAATATCAGAAGATGGAAATCTTTCTTGTAATTTATTACCTGGAATATTAATTAAATTAGATGCATCTATTGAATTATTAACTAAATCACATGGAATATATAAATATCCTGGCTTTTTTGTTTTAAGAATTGTCATAAATAAATCATCAATTTCATTAGCAGCATTTGATAAATTATCAGTTAATGAAAGAACCTTACAAGATACATTTGATGCGATATTTTCATAAACATAATGATTTGTTGGATCTCTAGTTGACAAACCATTAATGATATGATGAAAATGTGCACCTTTAGCTTTATCAGAATATTTAGTTGTACCAACAATATGTAAGATTGGAACATGCTCTGCAAATGAACCTGAAATACCATTTAATGCACTTAATTCACCAACACCTTGAGTTGTTAATAAGACACCAAACTTATTATGACCAATAGTTCTTGAATATCCATCTGCTGCATAAGCTGAATTTAATTCATTACAACAACCTACCCAATTTAAAGATGGAACTGAATATAAATGTTCTAGAAATGAGAGATTATAATCACCTGGAACACCGAAAATGTTATGAATACCTAGGGATTCAATTCTACGAAACACATATTCGGAAAGTGGTAATGTATAATTGTTTTGTGGAGAGTAATCCAAGCTAACTGGTGCCATGATTGTTTGTGTGTTTGTTTGTTTGTTTAATTAATTAATTAATTACTAGAAGCAGATTCTAAACAAGCTAAAAAAGGCAAAGCAGGTGTTATATGTGTTTACTAGTTACAGTATTTTCAGTTTCTGTAGCTACTGGGTTTTTGCTCCTTCTTATATAGACGGCCCCTCCGGTGTGTGTTTCACCGTTCCAGCAGAACAGAAGAGGTTTGCAAGGCATCAAACACCAAACACCAAACACCAGTCAAATCCAATCTTCAACAGACGCTAGCTGCTCCTCCGAAGCCTCCATGAAAGCAGCGCAAAACGACTCTTCTCGGCTATTATGTGCATGCGCCACACTCCCGCTGCATGCGCCACAGCCTCACACTCTCTCGCCGTTGCCGAGACCCGAGCCGTTGAAGATTTCGAACGAAACAAGAAACAGCCGGAAACGGGTAACCACTTATCACTTATCACTGCGTTGGTAGACTACGTTCTGCAAGTTAGACGCCCAAGGATACATATATATATACATGATGAACTCGTTGCTGCCTCTGAAACAGAAGGTAGAGATACTCTGGTGCTACAATTCGCAGGTCTTTTCTCCGGCTGAACCAACAATAAATGGTCAATTGGCCTTGTCTTTCAAACATCGAGTAGATAATGTAATATCTATATCGTATGGCTTATGCGGTAAATTTAGATTTGAATATAACAATCTCATGATGAAAAATGATTATGGAGTATTATTTGATATAGAAAAATATTTTAATATCGTATCTAAATCTTTTGATAAAAATGATACTATTATGGAGAATTTTAATCTTACATTTCCTCATAATGATATTGATAATGAATTTTATCTACCAAGTTCATGTTCATATTATAGTGATGAACAAGGTTATGATACAAACTTGTCAGTTAAGTATTATCTCTATGTGAAGATAACACAATCATTAAAAAACAAGAATGTTTTCTCATCTTCAAAGGAAAAAAGTCAAATATTTACTTTCCCTTTAACATATCAATCATCATCATCATCATCATCATCATCATCATCACCATTATCCTCAATAACATTCGATAATATCAATGAACTATCTTACAAAGAATATGCGCATTATCCATTAACTTTGGATTCTAAAGATGGATTGGATCTTATATTAGAATTGAATTTACCATCTAAAATAGATATGAATAAACCACTTTTTAATCAATTTACTTTAAAACTTATTACTTTTACATCTCCAAATTTACTTAATGATTTTATATTAAAATATAAAATCATTAAAAATATCAAGTCATAATTATTCATTATTTAGAAATAAGAATAATTCAATTAGTAAATATCATAAAAAGAAAAATATTTTTCAAATTGAATTTGAAAAATCTAAAATTCAATTAAATAATCTTAATTATGATCCAAACAATTCATATTATTTTAAATTTTATGAAATTAATGAAATGTCTGATATTACAATTAAAGAATTAGTTGGTTTTAATTCATTTATGACAAATTGTGATTTTTTAAATGGAAAATTTAAAAATTCAAGTCGTTTACATATTACTTTCAAAATTTCAGATAATTTAAATAATGAAAATATTTTCAAATTTAGGACAGGATCTTCTTTAACTGCTGCAACAGATAAAGTTGTGGATTAATGGTGAATATATATATAATACAAAATGTTTTTAAATATATTTCAAAGTATAGCATGGTGTGGCGCATGGTGTGGCGCATTGAGTGGCGCATGCTACTTAAAAATATTTACAACCTATTTTTTCTAACTAAATTCCTTTTTTAATAAAATAATAATTATAATAAGTAAACTTAATATATATCTTAATATATATAATACATTTACATAATTTGTTAATACAAAATATCTGGAGTTGCAGAAGTTTGAAATTTATATTTCCTTTCTTGTGAAAGACCATCAGTTATAATCCATTTACATTCTATACTTGTTAAATTTTTAAGCCAATCTTCAATACTACCTGTACACAAAATTGTTTCATATTCAGTTAAATTAACAATACTTTTATTTAATAATCCATTAGTTTGATTAATTAATTGTTCAGGTAAGAAATTAATTTTATAATTTTCATTTTCTTTATCATATTGAAAATTTCTAATATCAATTTCAAGATCTTTAAATTTAGTTTCAAATATTGTTTTCTTATTTGAAAAATTTAAAGTTCTATATTGACATTTAACTACAGTTTTATAAGATACTGAAATTTTAAAAGATTCAATTTTAAAAACACCTAAATGTGTACTTTGACCATTATATACAAAATCTTTTGATTGATTTGAATCTATACCAATAGATTTTAAATCTGTAATTAAAATTGTATTAAATTGACTTATTAATGGTGCATAAATATTGAATGATGCATTAAGTGAAAAATTCATTTCTAATGGTATTGATTTCGTAATATTTTTATAATTTGATTTTTTATAATCATCATTCCATAAACTTCTAATAAATCTTGTTTTACTATGATTTTCAGTAAGTGATGATGGAATTAAAGCATTTGATTTTTCATCATAATAAAATTTTTTAATTTTATCATCAAATATTTGAATCCTTGGATAATTTAAAACATCTTGTAATGAATTTGAATTTTGAAATAAAATTTTATCCATACTTGATTGGAAATAAATTGGCTTTGTAAAAGTTTGTGATAATTTTGGCTTTTTAGGTAAAAACCCACCAATGGTATAAATTTCAATATAAATTAAATAAGAAATTGAAAATTCATCTCCAAAATTAGTTATTTTTGGACAAGAACTTGGAAGAAATTTATCATTTGGTATAGTAAATGAAAATCCTTTAGTAAATGATTGATTTTGTGGAATAGTGAAAGTATCAAATGAATATTTTGAACTTTTATCATGAAAATTTTCATCAATTGAAAACATTGAAAAATTATTCAAGAATTCACGACGATCAAAAATTCGATGTGTATCAACAATTGTACGATTTTGTACTGGATCAAACCTTCTTCTTCTAACATGAGTTGATGACTCAAAAACTCCAAGTAAACCACATTTAATCATACATATAGTTTCAGTTTCAGTAAATTTCACATTAACTGTTGTGTAAACGTTGTTGTCAATGCAATTATACTTGTCATTTAAAGGAGGGTTATCCAAATCAATAGTACAGGTAATTTTAGGAGAGGAAAAAAGCATCAATTAAGTTGGTTATTAGGTTTGTTGGTTGGTTTGTTGATTGCTGTAAAGAAGAATAGCTGGGTACAAAGGAAAAGAAATGGTTATCCATCTGATAAATAAATAAGTCTTGGGTCTTCGAAGATACAAGATCACCAGGCCAGACGGCAGCCATATTGGAAATGGGTGGTGCGGGTGACGGTTGCTTGTTGTTTGGCCAATCCAGTCCAAGCCTTCAAAGTGTGGGCTCGATTCTGTTGGCTGGATGGATAGTGGATATAGAGTGTTAACAGAAGAAAAGGGGAATACCCATTACAGAGTATACATAGTGGTGACAAAATCAATTATGCTAACTATATTAACTACATAATTTCTCATCATCTTTGCTCTTCTCATAAGTTGGTGGAGGTGTGAAAAGTTCTCGATCTCTATCATCTAAAACATTACTACTTCCACTATTGACTATACCAATTAGGAAATCTGCAGTTGATGATGTAATAAACTCAAATTTTTTTATTTGAGATCCACCATCACTAACTTTCCAACAAAATCTAAAATTAAGTGAATTATCAAACCAATCTGCAATATTTCCTGTAGTAATTAATGTTGTATCACCTAAAATTTCCATTAATGATTTTGTAATATCAATATCTATTGATGCTTTGATTAATTCAGAAATTGTTATATCTTTTTTATAAATACCATCTAATTTACTATATTTAAAATCTTTAATATCATAAACTAAATTTTTAAATTTAATTTTTAATATTGGTTCACTTTCATTTATTTTTAAAGAATATTGACGACATTTAATATAAGTTTTATAATGAGCTTCAATAGTTAAAGATTCTAATTTAAATACACCTAAATTAGTACTTTGACCATTTAATACAAAATCTGTTGATTGATTTGAATTGATTCCAACAGATTTTAAATCAGATATAAGTGAAATACTTAATTGATTACTTAAAGGTACATATAAATCAATTGAAGAATCAATTGAAAATTTTAATTTAATTGGTATTGATTTTGTTATATTAATATAATTTTTATCTTTATAATCATCATTCCAAAGTTGTCTAATAAATTTAGTTTTAACATGATTTGTTTTAATTGAAGTTGGAATTAAAGCATTAGTTTCTTTATCATAATAAAATTTTTTAACTTTATCATTAAATATTTCTTGTATACCATAAATTAATATTTTATCAAATTTTTCAAAATTTGGATCTTTACCAGATTGATAAATAATTGGTATTTTAAAAGTATTTGAAATTTTTGGCTTTTTATTAAATAATCCCCCAATTTTATAAACATTTACATATAATTGATATGTAACAGTTAAATCACCATTGATATCACCAAATCTTTTACATGAACTTGGCAAATAAATACCATTTGGTAATTCAAATTCAAAATTTTCTTTTATTTTTTCTCCAGGTGTAAAAGAATATGTTTTCATTGAATTGTTGATATTATTATTATTGTTGTTGTTATCATTATTATCATTTATGTTGATTAAATCATCATTTATAAAAGCATCATTGGTATCAATTTCATGATATTGAGGAGAATTATCATCATAATTTTTTTGTGCATTTTCATTTAAAGTAAAATCTTTCCAAGAATTAAAAAAATAATGATCATCTTTAACCATTTCATATCTTACACCAGTACCATAAAATGCATCATAATTCATTCTAGAAATTTGCATTTCAACATAAGCACTAGCTGCTAATCCACATCTAATAAAACATATTTTATCTTGTTGTTCTAAAAATTTAATTGAAATTGATGCTTTAATTGAATGATCTCTAGGTGAATATTTGTTGTGATTTGGAGGATCTCGTAGTTTGATGGTACAATCAATTGATTTTGAGAACCACTTACTCATTGTATACTATGTATAGTATGGTTAGTGGTGTTTTCTGCCTGTGTGATATCCGTAGCCCGTTGTGTGTTGAAATGGGGAAATCAGCCATGCATGTTCGTCCTGGTGATGCTATCTCGTTATCTCTCTCTCTCTTTCTCTCTATCTCTCTATCTGATACTATTTGTTTATCGAGAAATGAGAAATCCACGGTTTTTTTATTAATTTTATTTTATTTATTTTATTTGTTTTATTTATTTTATTTATTTTATTTATTTTATTTATTTTATTTTTTTTATTTTTTTTATTTTTTTTATTTTTTTTATTTATTTTATTTATTTTATTTTTTTTTATTTTTTTTTTAATTTAACTTGGTTTACAGCCGTGCACGCCGGAATTTCCTAAACAGGCAATTTCCAGATATCGCAGTTTGGTATCTGATATATTCGATATTCTGATAATTGATACTACATATATATATACCATTAATGCTGTCACTGGAGGTTGCTGTAACTGTTATTTGCTCTTTGATTTGAATGTGGCAATGTATTATCTATATATACTATAAGAAATATATATTTTATTATAAAGATGGTAAATCACTTACTTATATATATATACAAATTTAGAATCCACAAATGATCTACCAAATATGTGATCTAATTTTGAAAAAATAACCGTTGATGATTGGGTTCGATATGTTTTCAGTTTCTAGCTTCCAGTTTCCAGTTTCCAGTTTCCAGTTGTCATGCACGGATAACTCTCAAATTTGTGGAACACTGATGTTGTAACAGCACAATTCGGTTAGCGAAACACGGTGAGCAGACAAAATAAAGTTGTGGAGATTTAGGTTTCAGCCACAAAAAGAATTTTAACTTCTTCGACTTTCCACATCAGTAATGCAACATAGATCACATTAATGTGAAAGTGTACCTACCATATATATATATATAAATGTACATCAACTTTTCACTCTTTGTAGTGAAGTAGGAAACAGTGGAAAAAAGAAAAAAGATATTAAAATTTCAATCTCATGAAAATTCAAAATTTAGAAGCCACATTTTTCTGTGATGCCACATTATTAAATCGATAGATAGATTGCAGATTTACTCTGCACACAACTGATAATCTATATACTAGTACTTAAATTAATACTAATTATAAACTTTAAACTAATTTAAACTATCAAATAACTAAACGGTTGCTTAATTATTGATGATTCAACGTTTTTCATAATTTGCAATTTACAGAATCCTAGATCTATATAAATAGGTAGAAATCCAACTTTTGAATAAAAAAATAGTTTTCTTCTTCTTTTTCTAATTTCTTTTATTTTCTATTTTTGTTATTCCAAATCAGCAAACTTAAGTTCATACACATCTTACATAATGGTTGGTATTTGGGGTTTCATTCCTCATCATAGAGTTCTTGAGGAAGATACTATTCTTCAACAACAACAAGAATTTGAACATTCAATTCATAAATCAGGTTCAGAATCAGATGTAGTTGAAAGTATTGATGAAAATACTGAAAAAAATGATAAAGAAATTTTAATTTCTAAAAGAATTTCTTCTGATAATGAAAAGGAACATGAAAATGAAAATAATCTTGAAGTTGAAATTCAAGATTTTGATGTTGATTATGATTATGTACCTTATAAATTTGATGAAAAAACCTATAAAATTAGAGAAATTAGAGATGAAGCTAATAGACCATGGTGGAAAGTTTTCGATGAATTTGAATATAGAAATACTAAATCAGAAGCAAAAAGTTACAAATGGTATAAATGGTTTCCTGAAGGAACTTCTTCAGCAGAAAAAAAACTTTTAGTTAAATTGGATATTTTTCTTGCATTTTATTCTTTTGTTGGTTATTGGGTTAAATATGTTGATAGTGCTAATTTAAATAATGCTTATGTTTCTGGTATGAAAGAAAATTTAGGTATGAAAGGTAATGATCTTATTAATACTCAAACTGTTTTCACTGTTGGTCAAATTGTATTTGAAATTCCTTGGATTTTCCTTTTACCAAGAATCCCTATCACTTATGGTTTAACTATTGCAGAACTGTTTTGGGCAGCTTTCACTATTGGTACATATCGTGTTAAAACTGTAAGTGCTTTACAAGCTATTAGATTCTTTGTTGGTGCTAGTGAAGCTGCTTATTTCCCATGTATTCATTTTCTTTTAGGAAGTTGGTATCTTCCTCATGAAGTTGGTCGTCGTGGTGCTCTTTTCTATATCGGACAATTTTTAGGTGTTTTAACTTCTGGTTTACTTCAAAGTGCAACTTTTAAAAATCTTTCAGGTAATGGTGGTTTAGAAGGTTGGAGATGGATGTTTATTGTTGATGGTGGAATTTCCTTTGGTGTTGCTCTTTTAGCTTTCATTTGTATTCCAGGTACACCTGCTAAATGTTATTCTCTATTTTTAACTGATGATGAAATTAGACTTGCAAGAAGAAGAATGAAAAAGAATGGTACAGATGTTAATCAAAGTACTAAGGCATTATTTGATCTTCCAACATGGAAAAAAGCTTTTAGTACTTGGCATGTTTATTTTCTTGGTTTTATTAACATTTTAGGTTTTAACTCAAATAATACTTCATCAGGTTCTTTTGTTTTATGGCTAAAATCTTTAAAAAAATATGATACCGTTATGATTAATAACTTATCAACTGTACCTCCTGCATTAGGTATTTTATATGTTTTAATTATATGTGTTGGTGCAGATATTACAAGAAAAAGATTTTTATTTGTCTCTTTATCATTCCTTTTAAACTTTATTGGTAATACAATTTTGGCAGTTTGGGATGTCTCCTATGGTGCTAAATGGTTTGCATTCTGTTTTGGTTATTGGTCTTGGTCTCAATCTTCAGTTTTCAATCCTTTAATTAGTGATTTCTTTAGAAAAGATACTGATGTTAGAGCTGTTGCTTGGATGGCAATTTATATTATTGGTTTACAATCAAGTGCTTGGATTGGTAGATTGATTTGGCCAACAACAGCTTCACCAAGATTTCACGTTGGTTTTTCAACATGTGCAGCTTTTAGTATTGGTTTTGCTGTTTTTATTGGAATTGCTTATTTCTTCTACAAAAATGATGAAAGAAGAGAATCTCTTGAAAATGGTATATATCTTTACAATAGTGAAACAGGTGATATTCCACAATTTGTTTTGGATCATCCTGAATTTGTTGAAAAAAATAGATATGATTAGTATTATTCTTATAATCTTTACAATTTTATTTATTATTTAATTTATTATTTTATTTTCTTTTATTTTCTTTCATTTTCTCCTCTAATTTTTTAATTCTATATTTTACTGAAGTTTTTTAATTCTATATTTTACTGAAGTCAAAAAAATTTTGCAATTAACATTAAGCTACATTAAAAACATGTAAGCTAACAAAAATAAAGTATAAAAATAAAAGTTATAAAAGTTATAAAAGAAAATTTGTAATATATATGTGAATAATTACTCCAAAAAGGTTAGTAACTGTATCTGTGACGAAGATCTTGAACATCAGTTAAATCATCAGATTCAGAATATTCTGGAATTTTACCACTTTCTAATAATTTGTCTCTCTTTTTATTTTCATAGATACATTTGAAACGGTAAATCATAACCATACAAATAAAAAAACCCCAAGCAGCAATATCAACACATAAACCAACCTTATAAGTTGGATCCTTAGAATAGTTCCACCATTGTGCATAAATAACACAACCAACACAATAACCAATATAAAACATATTGTTTACAATAGATTTCTTGGTATTACCTCTAATATTAGAAGCATTCAAACTTAAAAGAATTGCATAGAATGAAGTGATACAAGCACCAAGCCATGAACCAACAATAACAGCCCATCCACCTCTTTCTCTCATAACAAGTAACATAATATTACCGACAATTGGAACTAAAGTTAATAAACAAATAACGATACATCTTTGTTTTGGAAAAAAATATAATGCAGCTGCACCAACCCAAATAAATAAAAATTGAACAGCACCAGATGGAGAACCATATTCAATAGTTTTGAAAGAATTGTATCCCATATCATTAATAATTAAACTTGAAAAGATAATTGGACCACTTGTAATTGTAACTAAAATACCACCTAAAAATGAAAACCAAGTACCCCAATCAAAAATACATTCTCTAGCTTGATTCCAATTCCAATTATCTTTTTCACCTAAATCTGCTTCAACTAAAATTCTCTTAACAGCAATTGATTTTTGTCTATCATTTAAAAACCATGCATCTTTTAATGCAAATGGAACGAAGCCTAAAAATAAAGAACCAGCTACAATAGTAACAGAACCACAAACAAGGAAAGCAACTTTCCAAGTTGCAAGTTTTAAATGTGGATTTTTACCGAGACCATAAATTAAAAATGAGCATAAAATTTGTGCAATTGCATTCATTGAAATCCAAATTGATGTACGTAAACTATGTTCAGATTTTTTATAGTAATTAGAAGTAACCATAACAAATGCTGGTGAAACACAACCTTCAAAGAAACCTAAGAAACATCTTACCACAACCATACCACTGAAACTGTTTGGAGCTGCTAAGCACATACATACACCTGCCCAAATAATAATTGATATACCAGTTACCAATTTAATTGGAAATCTTGAAAGTAAATAAATATAAACAAACTGAGATGCTAATTGTGAAAGATAAAAGCCAGAAGTTAACCAAGAATATTCATTACCAGTTAATTTAAGATCTTTTTTTAAACCAAAAACTGCAGCATATGATAAAGATTGTTTATCAAGATATTGAGAGAAAAAAACAAAACATAATAATGGTAAGACAATTTTATCGATTTTTTTGACAACTTCTTGTTCTTCTTCGGGAGTATATTCAACGTCATCATATTGTTCTGGTATAATTTCGACATTACTTGTGATACCAAATATTTTTTCGTCGATATTTTTTTCGGTATCCTTTGAAGAGTTTGAAACGGATATCATAGTTTTAAGTTTGAATATTTTTGTTTTGTGAAACAAACTAAAACAAAATAGAATGAAAGAATTAAAGAATTTATCTATATGAGTATGGGAGTAAAACGGGGAGAAAGAGCAGATCTTATTTATAATTAATTAAACTCAAATAATATAAATATATATTAGACAACTCTAGTATGATGAATTTTTAATTAAATTAGTTTTATTATTAGAAAACTTTACCGAATCAACCTTATCTTTTTGACAGAATCTCTTTATCTCTATTGTTTTTTAAAAAGGTAAATCCATACCGAGCAAATGGAAAAGCAACTTTTATAGTATATATCGTAGATCGATGATGTATAAATTCAAAGAGTCATATATATATAATACTATCGTGTGTGTGTGTATACGACATATATACTGTATAGTTATCACTGAATTATAGATTGTTTATCAATAGTAAAACGTTAGTTCAAAGTCGAGTCGAGGTAAATCTTTGAGAAGCTTCTTAAAAAGGAAATTCCTTCGAAGTGCATTGTGAAAAAAGTGGAGAGCGGCGTAACACGGTATTTCCTACTTGGGACACTTTTGCTTATCACTTGATTTGACACCTCTTATCACTTATCACTTATCACTTATCACTTATCACTTATCACTTATCACTTATCCTATATATATATACCTTATCACTTATTACGTCTCGGGTACTCCTTTTTGGGTATGTGAATATAAAGATAAATTTCTCCCATGATACGAGTTTATGCTACTTACACAAAACTAATCCTGAATTGCGGGATTCAATTCCGGAATACATAATATTTGGAATCCTTTATAAAATTTGTGGTTCTTGCAGTTTTGAAATTTGAATGGTATGACATTATTAGTTTTCTACTTGGTTCTCTTCTGTGTTTTTGTTCCACTTTTAGTATTGTATTAAAAAGATATATCAAATATAAATAATTTTTATAAAATCAAACACTCTAATGTCAAGTATGATTGTACCAGAAATTGATGTTAATGAAGGCTTAAATAAACCTTTAGACAAATTATCAAAGCCATGGAAGTTTCCAAATCCAACTGCATATGCGTTTACTAACGGAACAATTATTGATTCTTTGAATGGTAAATCAATCACTGGCTATACTGTTTTAACAAAAAATGGACTAGTTGAAATGCTAATTTTAAATGGTTCTATAGATCTTTCTAATTATACAATTATTGACTGTACTGGAAAATATCTATGTCCTGGTTTATTTGATTTTCATGTTCATATGACAGCAGTTCAAGGCGAAGTTGGTTTGCGTGAAACTCTTAGATTACCTCAAAATCTTATGTTAATGAGAGTTGGTGCACATAGTAGAATGATGATTGAAAGAGGTTTTACTACAATTCGAGACTGTGGTGGTATGGAACATTATATTGCTGATGCAATTGAAGATAACATTATAATTGGACCAAGATCTTTCTTTTGTGGTAAAGCAATCAGTCAAACAGGAGGTCATGCAGATCTTAGAGATAATAATTTACCAGGTCAAGCTTTTGAAAGTTGTGAATGTCATTTAACAAATTTAGGTATTGTTGCTGATGGTGTTGATGCTTGTATGAAAGCAGCTAGAGAAAACTTTAGAAGGGGTGCTTCTTTTATTAAAATTATGAGTGGTGGTGGTGTTGCATCTCCAGCTGACAAGATTGAACATGTTCAATATACAGATGAAGAAATCCAAGCTATTGTAAAAGTTGCTGATAACTACAACTCATTTGTTACAGCACATGCATATACACCTAGATCCATCAAAAAATGTATTGCTAATGGTGTCAAGGGTATTGAACATGGTAATTTAATTGATGCTGAATGTGCAAAATTGATGGTTAAAAATGATTGTTATGTTTGTCCAACATTAGTTACATATAAGGTTCTTGCATCAAAACAATTTGGACACTTTTTACCACCTTCTTCAAAGGCTAAAAATGAAATTGTTTTAAAAAAAGGTTTAGAATCATTACTCATCACCAAGAAGTATGGTGTTAAAACTTGTTTTGGTTCAGATTTATTAGGTAGTTTATGTGGTTATCAATGTAATGAGTTTGCAATCAGATCTAAAGTATTAACAGCTCACGAAATTTTAAAATCTGCAACTACAACACCTGCTAGTATTCTCAAAGTAGATGATGTTATTGGTCAAATAGCCAAAGGATTTTATGCTGATATCTTAATTCTTAACTCCAACCCACTGGAAGACATCACTATTTTAGACCAGCCAGATAATCATCTTTTATCTGTTCTTAAAAACGGCTTGGTTTACCACACCAAATGGGATGTACTAAAATCTGATGTTCCTTCTACATTTGCTTGTTAATTATCATACGTCTATTTCAATAAGACATATCTGCAAGTGACCAGAAATAGATTAAATGCATTCTAAAATCTCTATATGATTGGGTTTTTCTTATCCAACTAGAAGGTTTGCTCTATCCTGGGTTCTATCTATATATACATTCAAACATATTAATCTTTGTTTTATTATAAAAGTTTTATAACACGTTTATTTAATTTAACTAAAAATTTCTTATAAGCAAAGAATAATCAAATAAATAAAATTGGTTTCTCATTTGTTGAAACTTATTGATAATTACGTAATTTTACTTTTTAAAAAAAAGTTTTTGAAAATTAAACTTTAAAATAAAAAGTTCTTCAAATTAAGATTTAAAAAATTTTGTTTAAAAATTTTGGAACAATTTTTCTATTTTTTTTTTTCATCCAGTGATTAAGTATAACTATAAATTTATATTAATTAATAAAAACTTCTCTATATATAAATTATTTAATAGAAATCTTAGCTGCCGTGTAAGAAGAAAAAGTCACGTGATAATTCTACTCTGAAGCAAACTGTGAAAATTATTTTTTAAGAAACCCTCTGTAGCTCAGTTGGAAGAGCGCGAGACTGTAATTTTATAAGACATCTTGAGGTCTCTGGTTCGATCCCGGACGGAGGGAGTTACTTTTTAATTATTTATTATTAATAATAATTTTTTTTTCAAATATTTTGAAGGAAATTTAGAAACATGAAATTTTTTGATTGAGAAAATTTTTTTAAAATAGATTTCTTAGATTCTTTTAATATTAATAGAATTTAATTCCAAACAGATTTTTTTTATTAGTTTCCTACATATATATGATTGTCAACAAAACCACTGAAATGAGTACATTGTCTGATCTTTCTTCATTGAAGGAAAAAGTTTCTAATGCTTTGTCAAAAAAAAATAAGGAAAAGAAGATAAAAAATTCTAAGAATTCAAAAGATTCTAAACTTGGTAATACAAATAACTCTAAAAAAGCTAATCAAACAACTAAAAAAACTTCTGGGGATGAAAAAAATAATGAAGAAACCTTGCGTCGTGAAGCAATAGACTTAGGTGCAACAGAAGAGGATATTGCATTAGTTAAAGATATCGAAGATGACGATACATTAAGTGAACAAGAATTTGATAATACGCCCTCTGTTGATAAGAAATTTACTAGTGATCTATCCAGCTTTATGAATTCTATTGGTTTATTCAAACACAAGGCTGAAGATTTTGTTGTGGATGATTCTGAACCTAAAGAAGACGAATCCGAAGAAGACGAATCCGAAGAAGATGAATCTGAAGAAGAAGACGAAGACGACGAAGACGACGAGGAAGAACAAGAACAAGAACAAGAAGAAGAAGAGGAAGGAGATGATGACGACGAAGAAGAAGAAGAAGTAGAGGTTAAGTCTGAAGAAAAAAAATCATCACCTAAAGAGGTATTATCTGAAAAAACTAAACTTGATGAAGTTTCTGGTAAGGACGCTAAGGAAGAAAAAAAATCAAAAAACAGTGATAAAATTACTAACCTCCAATCCGTTATTTCTGATAGACTTACTACCGAGCCAAGAAGTGACTGGTATAATATTTCATTAAATATCGATCAATCTTCAGTTGACAGATCATTAAGACAAGCTGATATTGATGAACTTTATGAAAAAGCTAAAAAATTAGCAGAAGAAGAAAACCAAGTTTACGATGAAGAATTTAACAAGTCATCTTCACAAAAACGTTTCTTGTCTCAAATTTTAACAGGAGGTACATTATCTGATAAGATTTCTGCATTGACTTTGTTAGTACAAGAAGCTCCTTTACATAACTTAAGAGCTCTTGATAATTTGTTTAATATGTGTCAAAAAAAATCAAGAACAGCAGCATTACAGTGTGTTGATGCCCTTGTTGATTTATTAGTCAATACCATTCTTCCACCAAATAGAAAATTAAAACCTTTCAAAAAGCAACCTTTGAGTAGATCACTAACTAATGAACAATTGATTTTGATGTATTTTGAAGATCATTTAAAGACCATGTATTTTGAATTTATTACATTATTGGAAAGATTATCCCATGATTCTATTTTATATGTCAGAATGAAGATTGTTGGTCATATATTCTCACTTTTAAAAGCTAAGCCAGAACAAGAAGCCAATTTACTTAGATTAGGTGTAAATAAATTAGGTGATATCGATAACAAAGTTTCATCTAAAACATCTTATCAAATTTTATTATTGGAACAAGAGCATCCTGCTATGAAACAAATTATTTGTGAATCCGTTATTGATGTTGTTTTTAGATCAAACAATGATCACCATGCATTATACTATTCTATTAATACATTAAATCAAACAATTTTAACTAGAAGTGATGAAGGATTAGCAAACAAATTAGTTGATGCATATTTTGCACTTTTTGAAAAATTATTGATTAAGACAGATGATGAAAATGTTGGTAAATTCAAAGAGTCAGAACATCAGAAAGAAGGTAGAAGAAAGAAGAATATCAAAAGAGGTAAAAAGGGAGGAAAATCAGTTAAGAATGAAAAAGATGAATCTGAAATAATTGAAGAAAAGAATTCTAAAATGTTTGCACAAATATTAACTGGTTTAAACCGTTCATTCCCATTCTCTAATTTCCCAATGGATATTTTTGAAAATCATTTAAATATTCTTTACAAAATTACACACAGTCTCAATTTTAATACTTCTGTTCAGGCATTAATTTTAATTCAAACCATTACAAACAAATTTTCAGATGATAAATTTAAAGACAGATATTTCAGAACATTATATGAATCTCTTTGGGATGAAAGACTATTAAATTCTTCTAAGCAAGGTATTTATTTGAACTTATTATATAAATCATTGAAATCTGATGAAAATTCTAATAGAGTTTTAGCATTCGTGAAAAGAATTTCTCAAGTTTGTTTGAGTTGGTTCAACATTGGTACTGTTGCTGGTATGATTTTCCTTTTAATTCAATTAGAAAGAGAAATTCCTCAAATTAGAAACCTATTTTTAAATACTCCAATGGATGATAAGTTAGAAAAAGCTGAAGAAGAAGAAAGAGAAGAAACCGAAGAAGAGATTGCTGAAAAGAAAGAATCAGAATCTAAGGTTTATGATTCAAAGAAGAGAGATCCAAAATATGCTAATGCAGATAAATCCTCACTTTGGGAATTAGAATATTTCTTAAATCATTATCATCCAACTGTTCAATTATATGCTGAAAACTTTTTGAAATATGATGAACTTTCTAAGGAAGAAAGAAAGACAATTACTAAACCAGATTTAGGATTATACACGTTATCACATTTCCTTGACAGATTTGTTTATAAGAAAGCTAAGAGTAAAGCTAATTTAAAGGGTTCTTCTATTATGCAACCTTTAGGTGGTTCACATACTGGTAATTTATTAGTTCGTGCTACAGGTGTTGAAAGTAGAGATATTCCAGCAAATACTGAGGATTGGTTATCTAAGAAGGCAAGTCAAATTAGACCAGAAGATGATTTCTTTTATCAATATTTTAGTACCAAACAAGACAAAGTTATGAATTCTAAATTAGATAAAGAACTTGATAAAAAGTCTAAAAATACTGATGAGGATGCTGAAGATTCAGAATTAGATGATGATTTAGTTTGGAATGCATTAGTAAAGAGTAATCCAGAAGTTGAAGGTGATGAAGATGATTTGGAAGATGATCTTGATGATGAATTATCTGATTTAAATATGTCTGATTTCTCTGATGACGAAGAAGAAACAGAAGAAGCAGCCGCAAAATTGAATGATGTGAATGACTTTGATCTTTCCGAAGACGAAGATGAAGATGGTGAGGGACTTGTTAGATTAAAGACTATTGGTGATTTAGAAGATGAAAACAATAGTGATGCTGATAGCGAAGATGCAGAAGAAATTGAAGATGAAGCTAATGAATCTTCAGAAGGTGAAGATATCAAAATGTTACTCGGTGATGAAGATGAAGATGATGTTTATAGTAGTGATGAAGAACCAGAACAAGAAGATAGCACGAACAAGTCTAAGAAAAGAAGCCATGATTTTGATAAGAAAGAAAACAAAAGCAAAACCAACAACAAGAGAACGAAATTTTCATCTTTACCTACCTTTGCTTCTGCAGAAGATTATGCAGACTATCTTCAATCTTCCTCTGATGAAGAATAAGCATTTCAGATCAGATCACAATTACTTTTATAAAATATATATATAAATTTATTATCATATATAGCTGCAACATTTTGTAAATACAGGTTTTTTAACTAGCTATATTCAGCATCCGACAACTTCAGACCTATTCGAGAGTGTCCCAGAACGGCAAAACATAAACAACGCGGTGCCAATAAAAAAAGAAAAAAAAGAAAAAAACGTGTTTTGTGTGTTCGGCTCGACTGCCCAATCGGGACACTGTGGATGTGGTATGAGTTGGGAAGAGGAAAACATTGTTTACATCACATAATACAACAATACACTACAACACATTTAATAGGTTTTTCCATTTTACATACTTGCTCTCTTTTTATTTTGAGCTCATTATAACCACAGTGTATCCATTAACCACTGGAAAGTCAGAGATAAACGAATCATGGAGGATCATTTATTTGATATCTATACAGACGAACCTCTTTTGAACTTAAATTCATCCAACAATGTCAGAGACACTAGAATTCAGTTAATGGATACTCCTTTGCAACTGTCAAATCTTTCCAATGTCAATACGAATGTTGCTTACATTGATTTTAAAGAGAAGAGTAATTCATCGAATTCTAATCAAACAATAAATTTACATCCAAGTATGTCTGATATTGAACTTGAAAAAGAATTTATTCAATTTAGTGAACATGAAAACGATGATATAGAAGTTGGGAATAATAACTTGACTGAAGCAATCGAAAATAACAACAACAGCAACAACAACATTAATAAAAGGAATGCTTCTGATGATTTAAGTTCTCAACAAGAAAACCATACCAGAAAGAGAATTAAAAAACCTGAAACTAAATGGCCTGATGCTTTAGAAAGAGCTTTTGAAGAAGCAGTTAATTTAATACCTAAAAAGTCTCTCAGGAATTTAAAAATTTCTGGATCAACATATGGTAGAAATCAATATATTTCATTTTATATTCATGATAAAACAAATATAATAAGAACATCAAAACAAATATCTTCACATATTCAAGCAATTACAACATCGAAAAAATATCCTGAATTATCTTTACTTCTAAAAGAAGGTCCAGGTGATACTCGGGAAATTTGTGAAAAATTCACAAATGTCTTTACAGAAATTTTGAAAAAACTTCCTGACGACCCCGAACAGTATATTAATGGTTCATTTGATGGTAAAAAAAGAGATATTTACTTTAATCAAATTTCAAATAATTCAATATCCAACAATCTTCCAGATCATATCAAAACTTTTAGAAATTATATTAGAATCTTATTTAAAAAGTTTGAAATGTCTTACATTAATTTTAATTCTATTAAAGAATCTCATATGTTTTCAACTCTTGATCAATCTTTAATTAATAATGATTTAGCTAGTGTTTCTGTTTCTCAAGAATCGTTACTTCATGAATTCCCAATAATTTCCAACATTATCAATAAAAGTTTTACTTATTTTAATCATGATATACTTGATAAAATTCCTATAGTTTATGGTGATGTTTATATGACATTACCTACTTTAACTAATGATTTAACTTCTGGGTGTTATAATTTCACTACCAAAATTTGTCTTAGTTGTTTACCAAAAGAGGAAAAATCATATGGTATTATAACATTGATTACTTGTAATAATTTTAAAGTCCAAGAAATTTTTGAAGTTTTGGAAACTACCACAAATAAAAGTAAAAATGATATAGTATTTACAACCAAAATTGGTAATGAATATTGGAGAAATTACTTATTGAATAAACAAAAGGAATTAACCTATAATGGAGTTGATAATATTGGTACAAGTGAAAAAACTTTTGAAATGGAGATTAAATCTATTAAAATTCAACAGTTTATCTTCCATTATAATGAAAAAATATTATCAATGAATAATGGTATGATAAAACTTGATCAAGTTAATCCATTAGAATTCAGATCTATTTTAGCTTGGAGGTTTGAAAAAGTTTTTGAACAATCAAATGCAGTTACAATAATAAGAAGATTAGAATATTTTAGAAATAACAGTAATAATAATAACAATATCTATAACAATAACCTTAACAACATTAATAATAATGACGTTATGAATTCATCCACTCCAATTAAGTCGTCTAATTTGCAGTATAACGATTCAAAATTACAAAGCTTTACTAATTTGAAGCACAATGAATTATCAGTTTATAAAAGAAATAAAATCAATCCTTTTTATAAAGATGATGAAAAAACTATACAATCTGAAAAAAATTTTAATGGAATTTCTACACCACACAATGAAAATCAACAAAGTTTTGTGAAATTTATTAGCAATGAAGAATCTCCATTAGTTAATATTAATTCCCATATAAATAATATTTTTGATCATTCATCAAATTCAATTAATATTAATAATACCTTTGACAACAGTGTATTTACTTCAAATATCGAAAAAACAGCCTGTACTTCATTTAGTACGATAGATGAAGTAAACTCTGAAACTGGAGATGATAGCAATAATGTTGAAATTGAAAACATATTAGGGCAACAACCATTAAATATGATGAGGCAAAATAATAATAGTAGTAATATTACGGAAATATTATCAACGATTACAAAGGATAATCCAGATCCATTATTAGAAATTCCAGATAGGTTTAATAACATACATTCAAATTCAAATTCAAATTCACATTCACAGCCAATATATCATACCCAATTATTAAATCAGTTACCATATTCTAAACCGTTATACCCACAAACACATTTGCATTCCAAACTCACACATCAACCTCCTTCAGGACAGGATGAAATAGATCTGAACTCTTTTATTAAGCATCAATATAACCCTTTTCAACATTCCAGTAAAGAGTAAATAGATAGATAACCATATATGTTTATGGATTGATATCACATTAACTAATTGCATAATAACATGAGATGAGATTAAATAAAAATAATAAAGAATGATAAATAAAATACAAAACTTAATAATAACATAGCATCATTTCATATTATATAAATTGTATATTAAAGCATAACTCATGAAGCAAAAAAAAAAAGAAATAATTTTTTTTTGTTAATGTATTTTTTAACATTTATAAAACACCCATTTTTAATTTTTTTTTAAAAATTGAATTTTTTTAATAATTCATTACATTTTAGTCCACATTGATTTTGTAAAAGCATCAATTTGATCTATAGAACTGTTAATATTTTCTAAATCTTTTAAAATTTTTTGTTTATGTGATTTCATTAATTTAAAACCTGCACTATTATTAATATCGAATTGCATATCTAATTCTAATTTTTCATTAGCATCTATTTCAGATTTTATACGATCTAAAACTTTTTTATCATTAGATTTATTATTTCTTGAATCATTATTTGAATTATCATCTTGAATTAATCTAGTTGGAGATAAACTTTGATCATTAATAATATTATTTGTTGTTTCTGTTTTAATAAATGAATTATTATTTGAATTATTTTTAATATTATCATCATTAAGATTATCTAATGTATCTTGATTTAATTTATTTTCGAAATTATTCCAAATATTATTAAATTCATCAAATGAATTTTCTGATAATTTAACCATATCAATTAATAAACCTAATTGAGAAATTTTTAAATTTTCTAAATTTTCAACATAATTTTTTGAAAAAAAATTTAATTTTTGTAATTTTGAAATTTCATCAATTATTTGTAAATCTTTAAATTGTCTTTCATTTTGTAATGGCATTGACCAAGAAGTTTTCAATTTATCACCTGGTTTTAATTTAACATTTGCAATATAATCATATGAATATGTATCTGCATCTAAATCATCAGAATTATTATCATTATTTGAATTTGAATTTGAATTTGAATTTAAAAAATCTTTAGTATCATAATCATCATCATAATCACCATTATCATAGAAATCATCATATGTATAATTATTATTATCATTACTATCATCATTATGATATCTACTTGCAGCAAAATTTGATACTGTACCGATTGTTCTTTCACCATTTGTTATATAAGAAGCATGAGTTGCTGAAGATAAAGTTGAATTATACGTTGATTGTCTTGTTGCAATAGGAAATTTATTATTATGATTATTATGATTATTATTATTATTAATAATAATATTATTATTCTTTTTATTTTGTTGTGAATATTCTAAAGAATTATTTGAATTTTTTAATAAATTATCATTTAATTTTAATGATTTAAATTTATTTTTATTATTTTTTGGATTATGAATGTTTTTATTATTTAAATTTTGATGATTATTTTGTAGATTATGATTATGATTATAATTATTTGAAGATGAATTAGAAGATGAGAATGAAGAATTTTGAGAATCTGATTCAGAGGATGAATCTGAATCTAACGCATCTAAATCGATATTTGAATTGTTATCATCAATCGAATAGTTGCTTATACTTGTTGTAGTCATAGTATAATTGCATGTATTGATGTATATAGCAGACTAAAATAATGATATGTATGTATGTATTAAAGACAATATAATATAAGGTGTACGTATATCCGATTGAGTGCTAAAGTGCGAGCATCTAACAGATACGTTTTTTAACAATTGATTACTATTACTATAACTATAATTATTAAATTATAGGGGGAGTTTCAAGTTAAATTTATAAAACCATAGAGAGAAAGAAAACAAACAAATAAACAAAAAGATTATAAAATGTAATATAATATATATCAACAGTTAATAATGATTAATTAATTAATTAATTTATTCTTGGTTAAGGAAAGCTTCTTTCTTTTCAGCTAATCTAGCAGATCTTCTTTCTCTAGCAGCCTTATTTCTGGTTCTTCTAGCTTCAGCTTCTTCCTTAAGAGCCTTTTCTCTTAAAGCTTCAGCTTTAGCTTGAATAACATGTTCAACTAAAGCTCTCTTATGTTTGAAAGCATTACCCTTTGAAGATTTATATAAAGAATGGTATAAATGTCTATCAATTTTACCAGCAGCTCTGTATTTAGCTAACAGTCTTCTTAAAACTCTTAATCTTCTCATCCATAAAACTTGGGTTGGCATTCTTGCGTTAGCGGTACCCTTTCTTTTACCGTAACCCATATGTCTACCACCTCTCTTTGATTCAGCTAAAGCTCTAGCATGAGCTCTTGAATGACTGGTAACTGGCTTTTTAACAATTGAACCATTCTTGTATAATTTTCTAATGGTTGCTCTTGAATTAGCTTGAGCTAATTCAGTAGTCTCAGCTGGATCTAACCAGATCTTTCTTTGACCACAACCTAAAACAGAAGCAGCAAGTCTTTTTTGTAAACGAAGGTTAGCCCTATAATAAATAAATGAATGAATGAATAAATAAGTGTTAATAAAATTATGTTAGTATTTGTTATAATAAAGTGATGAATGCAATATGAAATGAACAAAAGTTAAGCTAAAGCAGAAATTTAGATAATTAGTTAAATAATTAGTTATTGTAAAATTTTTTTTCATGATTGTATGTGATTATATTATATATCAAGATAATAATGAAATTGAAGATCATGATAGTTAAAGTTGAATCAGTTAAGTAATATGTAAGAATAATGATAATAATGATAATAATTTGTTCTTGCTAATTTATTATATCTGTTAAAAACATACATTCTTTTTCACTGTTTTATAAATTTGTAATATTGTAATATTGTAATAGTGATATTGTAACAAATGAGATAGAAATAGTAGATAGAATTTGCCACTGTATGGAAATGTATGAAAATATGTGAAAATGTGATATTCGCCCCTTTCAATTAAATTTTTTTTCGATGTAAATTTGTTTTAGTTAATTTTCCACTATTTGATTCTGCAAGGAATGTGTTTGTTCAGGGTGTTCAGACTGCTGTTGCTGTTGCTGTTGTTGATGACGGTGATGGTGGTGGTATCAGTGGTACATACATCTTTGTATACTTAGTCTTGGAAACAGAACAATCTAAAATAAACTGCAGTAAGGTAATGAAAGACGGATGGTGGAGTGTGTGATATGTATACAGTGAAATGTGTGAGATTGAAAATGTGTGCCACAAGCAGCAAAGCAGAGCGGAGCAGAGCAGAGCAGAGCAGGGACTCCCTCACACTCACTCACACATCTCGCTCGGCAGCTGCTGGCGCTGTGGCGCTGTGACTGCTTTTTGGGGGGATTGGAGACACCCTCGCACCGCACACAGAGGGAAAGCGAGAAGAGGAGAGAGCACACGCCACACGCCACACGCCACACTCGCGCCACCAGCCACCGCACGGCGTCCATCGACGCGGACACGTGACCTGCTGGAAATTATGTAATTTTTATTTTTTTTATTTTTTATATTTTATTTTATTTTATTTTCTTGAAAAAAAATAAAAATTGCACAGTTAAAATAAATTTTCTTTAATAGGAAATTCTATATATTGTATCAATTGTACTGTAATAATGGTGATGATGATGGTAACAGTATAATCAACCAACTGCACACACCCACACAATGGCACATTCTTTAAGATCCAAATCCAAACTCAAGTCTAAAAAGACAAAGACTTCAAATCCAAATTCAGATTATTTCAAAACAAACCAAGCTAGAACTGAAAGGTTAGCTCAAAAATTGAAGGAAAATACAACTAAACAACAGGATTCCACAACTACTGCTACTACTACTACCACCAATACTGATACAATGGATACATCCAATGACACTCCTGAAGATTTAACTAAAGTTAAAACTCATGGTTGGAGAAAATCAAGAGCTTCTGATTATAAAAAGAAGAAAAATTCAAAGAAGAATAAATCTTTAAAATTTTAATAATGTAATTTAATACAATATAATCTGATATACCTTCTTCGATCTTTTCTATGCTTTCTTATATTTATATTTATATACACTTTTGTTTATCTACATACATACATTCTTATATATTATTTTATTATCAACTACTAAATTAATTAACTAACTAATTAATTTATTAACTAGCTGTAATATAATGGCTGCTGACGTAAGCCGGACTATTTTCTACACAGCCCGCTTTTCATTATAATCATAAATCATAATAGTAATCATAGTAATAATAATAATATTCATAATAATGATGATAATAATAAATCATAACAATAATAAGATAATAGATAATAGATAACAACAACACAAGATATATATGCATACACATTATATACCAGTCAATTAATAATTATATTTAAAATAATTAAACATTTTGGATAATGCAAATACCAGCAATTGCTTCAGCTTTATCATCCTCTTCATATAATTTATCAAAATCTTCTAATTCAAATAACAATTTAAGCAATAATAATCATAATAGCAATAATATCTTATCTAAACCATTTGATATATTAATTCCAAATTTTCAAATTAATCATGATTTTTTTTTAGAATATAAAAATCCTAATATTATTTTAGAAACTTATTCAAATGGTATAATTTTAGTTTCAAATAATTTAATTTTATTTTATAATTATTCATTACAATTAATTAAAATAATCAAATTTAATTCAATTAAAAAATTTAATTATGGTAAAATAATTTCAAATTTATTAATATTAATATCAACAAATAATAAATTAATTTTAATTGATTCTTTATCATTAACTTATTTATCATCTTTTCAATTAAATTATCATTTTACTTGTTTTAAAAATGTTATTAATTTAAATAATACTAATTTAATTAATAATAATATAATTTTATCTTTTTATACAAATTCAAGTTGTTCACAATTAATTTTAATTAATATTAAAGAAAATAAAATTTTAAAATATTCACCATTAATTTATCTTCAATTTTGGCCAATTGATATATTATCAATTGATTCAAATTTTTTTTATTTTTTTAATTCATTTGGTGAATATCAAATATTTAATTTAAAAACTGAAAATCTTAATAATTTACCATTTAAATTACCAAATTTAATTGATTCAAATTATGGTAAATTAAAAAATATTCAACTTTTTAATAATAATTCTAAATGTTTTATAATTTTACAAGAATTTGGTTGGTTAATTTATAAATTTAATTCAACTAATAAAAATAATTCATTGAAAAATTTACAATTAATTATTTCATCTCCTTTATCTTCATCATTTGAAAAATTAATTCAAATTAAAAATAATTCATTTATTTTAATGTCAGATAGAAATTTAACTTTAATATCAGGTAATAATATTCATTTAATTAATTCAAATAATAATGAAAATATTTTATTAGATATATTTTTAAATAAAAAAAATTCCAATTTATTAGGTTTATTTAATAATAATAAATTAATGGAATTAATTGATTTTCAATATTGGAATGAAAATATTATTCAAAATAATAAAGAAATGATTAATAATAGTAATAATAATAATAATAATAATAAAATTATTTATACTGATAGTCAATTTCAAATTTTAAAAATTAATAATAGAAGTATATTAAAAAATATAAATGGTTTAGAAATTGGTACTTTATTTGATATATCAAATGATTTTATTCAAATTATTGATTTAAATTTAATTATTAATTTTAATAATAAATTAAAATATTATCTTTTAATAGATTCAAAATTAAATTTTCAATTAATTATATTAAATGATTTATTAAATAAAATTTTAAAATCAATTAAAATTAAAAATTTAAATTATCCATTAAATGTTTATTATTATGAAGATAAAAAAATATTAGAATTTAATAATTTAAATAGTAATAATATCTATTTAAATATTTTTGAACTTAAATTTTTAAATTCATTTAATAATCAAAGTAATTCAAGATTAATTGTTCATAATTCAATTGAATCAAATTTTAATTATTATAATATTGATCCAATTAATGTAAATGATTTTTTAAATTATAATGAATTTTTTAAAAATGAAAATAAAGAAAAATGGTTAGGTTTTCCTAAAAATGATTTAATAATATTTTATAAAATTGAAAAAGATAATATAATTGAATCACCAAAATTATTTTTATTATATACTTTATTAACTAATAATTTAGATTTAAATATATTAGATAAGATTATAAATGAAAATTCAAGTGATAATTTATTTATTTTTATTAAACAATTAGCTCATTTTTGTACTATTGATAATAGTCAAATAATTGAAACATCTTTATCAATTTTATATAGTTTACTTTTAAAAGATATTCAAATAATTAATAAAATATTTAAAAAATGTACAATTATTAATGATGATAGTTTAGAAATTACAATTTTAACAATTTTATGTATTTCAATAAATGAAGATTTAATTGATAAAAATAGAAAAGGAGCAAAAATATTTAAAAATATTATTAATTATATATTAATATCAAATGAAAGAATTTGTGAAATTTGTATTGAAGTTTTAAATAAATTAAATTTTAAAAATTTAATTATTGAAGAAGGTAATAAATTAATTGAATTTTTTAATTATCTTTTTTTCATTAGATCAAAATTTTTTAATGATAAAAGTAAAAGAAATTTTCAAAATTTTCAAAATTTTAATAATTTTTTAAATTCTTTATTAAAACAAGATTTAATTGAATTTTCAATTATAATGTTTACAATTATTGAAAATGAAAATTATGAAATTGATTTTAAAAAAAATGTTATTGATTATATTATTTATATTATATTGGATAAAAGTGAAGAATTAGAATTAGAAATTAATTTTAAATTAATAATATATTTATTAGTTAATTCAATTTTATCATTTTTATCAAATTTAAATAATAATAAATTTAATAAATTTAATAAAATTTTGGAAAATGATGATTTATTTTGGGAAAAGATAAATTTATTATTTAATATATTAAATAATAAATTTAGTAATTTAATTGTCGTTAATAATGGGAATAATGATTGGAAAGAAATTATATATAATAAAGAAATAAATCAAAAGGTTGATATTTGTATTTTATTAGATATTTTAGGTTATATTGGGATAATTTATAGTAAAAATGGAGAAAATTGGGAAATGAAACTAATGAAAAATTCCAAGAATTCAATTAATAAATTAGATAAAGAAATTGGTAATAATGGAGTAGATATTAAAGAAATACAATTAAAATTAAAGGATAATATTAGGATTAAGAATCCTATATTTTTCGATAAATCGAGGAAAATTGCATTAATTAATATAAATAAATTAAGTATTGAAATTTGGGATTTAGAGAATAAAGATTTTATATATCAAGATAATATGAATATTGAAGTATTAAAGAATGATTCAATTCCATTAAAGATTCCTGATTTTAATATGTTAATATTTCAATATATATGGAAACAAAGGAAAACATATAAAACAAGTAATAAAGAAGAAGAGGAAGAGGAAGAGGAAGAAGAGGAAGAGGAAGAAGAGGAAGAGGAAGACAAATTCACCAGAATAGTTGAAGAATTACACAATGAGATCATTTTAAAGACAAAAAGAGATCCAACCAACGACTTATCATTGTCATCAGCACCATCATCGTCATCGTTGTTGTTATCACCAGAGAGAAGAAAATCCATGTTTGTGGGATTCAAATATTCCGAGCTTGGAACAGTCTGTGAGCCATATGGAGAATACCAGTTTGGGTTTCTCTTAGAGAGCTACCTCCGTGTCTTCAGTGACTTGAAAGCCAGCGATGTCAGCATCTGCAGAAGCAACGACAGTCACAGTGACAGCCAGATACAGCTGCTGCTACGGGGCCGTGTTGTGTTTGTGTTTGATTTGTATATGTTGCCCGATTAGGCAACACCGAGTGCCCTCAACCACCAGCAACGACAGTTAACAGTGTGGGGCTGCTTTGCGGGCTGCTTTGCGGGCTGCTTTGCGGGCTGGCTCAGCTGATTGATACATCTCTTATACCACCCAAACACAACCTTTGTCACCCCTTTGCCCCCTTCTTTGCTTCTCTGTTCTCTACTTATCCATCCAAACACAGCACCCAATCGACACAAAACATGACCAAGATTGTTCTTCTTCGTATCGGAGATGTGGGTGAACCAATTGTCCCAAATATGTCTGGAGGCGTCCTGACATTCCCTGCTTGCCCCCCGGATTTAAATGGTCCAGCAGGTGAACCGTTATTTATATTAAGATTTTATATTGTTTCTGGTTCAAAAATTTGCAATAATGGTCAAATTTGGACAAATGTCGTTCAAAGTTCAAATGAAAAATTCAATAGATCAAATTTTATTTCAACAAATATCGAATCTTCAATTTATAGAGATGTAATGGTTGATATAAAAATTTATCAACCTGGTTCTTATTCTTATTATATTACTTATAATGTTTTAGATGATGATGAAGTTGAAAGTTGTGAAGAATCTAAAATCTATCATTTTGTTGTTCCACCTTCTTTATTTATTAAAAATAATTATTTAACTTTTAATTCAGTAACTTTACAATCAGTTGTTTCAAAATGGGTAGGTAATGATTTTGAAAATGATTGGATACCTTTATTTAATAATATTAAAAAAAAGGGTTATAATATGATTCATTTTACCCCCTTACAAAAAAGAGGTGAATCAAATTCACCTTATTCAATCTTTGATCAATTTCAATTTGATGATGAAATTTTCCCAAATGGTGAAATTGATATTAATAATATGGTTAAAATTTTAGAAAATGATTATAATATTTTATCAATGACAGATATTGTTTTCAATCATACTGCAAATAATTCAATTTGGATTAAAGATCATCCTGATGTTGGTTATAATGAAGAAACCGCACCTCATTTAATCTCTGCAATTGAATTAGATTCACTTTTATTACATTTTAGTGCTAATATGAGACAATATGGTTATGAAACAATTATTAAAAATGAATATCAATTAAAAAAAATTTTAGATGGTATTAAAATTCATGTATTTGGTCAATTAAAATTATGGCAATTTTATATTGTTAATGTTAATGAACATTTATTAAAATTATCAAATTATTGGTCAAATAATAATGATAATATTAATAATAAAGTTTTTAAAGAATTAGATATATCTAATGAAATTAAATCAAATTTAAAAAAAATTGCAATTTATATTGTTGATAATTGTAAAACTAATGATTTTAATATATTAGGTCATAGATATGATAATAAATTAGATATTGAAAAATTTGCAAATATTTTATTAAATTTATATGGTTTAAATGCTGATTTTAATTCATGTATTTTGGTTAATGCTCAAAAAATTTTAGATGAAATTAATTTACCATTATATCATAATTATGATTATGATAATGACATCATTTGTTCTCAATTATATAATAGAATTAAATATTTAAGATTAGATGATAATGGTCCAAAATTAGGTGAAGTTAATTTTGAAAATCCACTTACTGAACCTTATTTTACTAGATTTGTTGATAATAATGGTAAAAAATGGTCTTTAGCAAATAATGGTTGGATTTGGGGTGGTAATCCATTAGTTGATTTTGCATCTAATAAATCAAAATCTTATCTTTTAAGAGAAGTAATTGTTTGGGGTGATTGTGTTAAATTAAGATATGGTTCAAAACCTGAAGATTCTCCTTATTTATGGAAAAGAATGATAGATTATTCAAAAATGTCAGCTAAATTATTTCATGGTTTTAGAATTGATAATTGTCATTCAACTCCAATTCATGTTGGAATTGCAATGTTAGATGCTGCTAGAAGTGTTAATCCAAATTTATATGTTGTTGCTGAATTATTTACTGGTAGTGAAGAATATGATATATTATATGTTCAACAATTAGGTATTTCTTCTTTAATTAGAGAAGCAATGCAAGCTCATTCAATTCAAGAACTTTCAAGATTATGTCATAAACATGGTGGTCGTCCAATTGGTTCATTTAGATGGTTACCTTTAGATTGTATTTCATATCCAGCTCATCATGATGAATTTCAAAAAAGAAATTGTGAAGATATTCAACGTAAATCTGAAATTCCAATTCCTCAATTTGTAACTTCAATGGAACCACATGCTTTATTTATGGATTGTACTCATGATAATGAAACACCTGCTCAAAAAAGAACAATTGAAGATACTTTACCAACTGCTGCATTAGTTTCTTTTTGTTCTTGTGCAAATGGTACAACTATGGGTTTTGATGAAGGTTATCCAAAATTATTAGATATTGTTAATGAAAAAAGAAAATATACTTATGGAATGGAAATGGGGATTTCTAAAGTTAAAAAATTATTAAGTGATATTAGACATGAAATTGCAAATCAAAGTATTGATGATATTGAAAAAAATGAAATGTTTGTTCATCATGAAAGTGAATTCATTACTATTCATAGATTAAATTCTAAAACTGGTCGTGGTTATCTTTTAGTTGCTCGTACTAAATTTTTTCAAGATGGTGATCAAAATTTAACTCCAATTGTTTTACATGGTGTCAAAGCAAAACCAAAATTTTCTTATGCATTAATTAAATCAGAACAAGATAATGAACAAAAAAATGATGATTTTATTCATCCATTAAAGACTGAATTAAAAGAATTAGAACAAATGTCTTGTGCTTTTGATTATGATACATTAGAAACAACTATTAAAATTCCATCATATTTTCCACAAGGTTCTATTGCAGTTGTTGAAACTGAAACTATTGGTTGTAATGAAGAATTAGATAATTATGTTAGAGAAGGTGCAATTGAAGCTGCAAAAAATTTAACTTTAGTTGATATTAATGCAATTTTATATAGATGTGATTCTGAAGAAAGAGATGCAACTAATGGTAATGCAGGTGTTTATACAATTCCAAATTATGGTAGTTTAGTTTATGCTGGTATTCAAGGTTGGATTTCAGTTTTAAGAACTATAATAGAGAGAAATGATTTAGCACATCCACTTGCAGAACATTTAAGACAAGGTAAATGGGCATTAGATTATGTATCAAATAGATTAATAGCATATGAAAATGATAATAATTCAATTCATGAATTTAGAATTTGGTTAGAATCACGTTTTTCACGTATTAAAGATGCACCAAATTTTTTAATTCCAAGATTTTTTGCATTAATTGTTGGTGTTGCTTATGAAGCTTTAAGATTTACTGCTTTACAACAAATGAGAAAATCTATTCAACATTCAACCGTTTTCATTCAAAGTTTATCAATGGTAAGTGTAGAAATGGTTGGCTCTATGAATAATGCTTCAATTCATCCATTAGAAAAAATACCATCTATGGCTGCTGGTTTACCTCATTTTAGTTATGATTTTATGAGATGTTGGGGTAGAGATGTCTTTATTTCTGCTCGTGGTTTATTATTATCAACAGGTAGATATGATTCCGCAAAGGATCATATTTTATGTTTTGCGAAAACTTTGAAACATGGATTAATTCCAAATTTACTTGGTTCAGGTAAAGATCCAAGATATAATGCTAGGGATGCTGTTTGGTTTTTTTTACAATTCATTCAAGATTATATTACATTAGTTCCTGATGGAGAAAGTATTTTAAAAGAAAAAGTTAAGAGAAGATTTCCATTAGATGATACTTATATTCCATTTACTGATGAAAGGGCATTTTCAGTTGAAACTTCAATTGAAGATATAATTTATGAAATCTTAAGTAGACATGCAAAAGGTATTAAATTTAGAGAAGCAAATGCAGGTACACAAATTGATTCACAAATGAAAGATGAAGGATTTAATATTGAAATTTCAGTTGATTGGGAAAATGGATTAGTTTTTGGTGGTAATGAATGGAATTGTGGTACTTGGATGGATAAAATGGGTGAATCTGTTCGTGCTGGTAATAAAGGATATCCTGGTACTCCTAGAAATGGTGCAGCTATTGAAATTAATGGTTTGTTGAAGAGTGCAATTAGATTTGTTATTGAACTTTACGATAAAAAGTTATTTAAGTATGATTCTGTCATTAATCAGCATGGTGATAAAATTTCCTTTAAAACATGGGATAAATTATTAGTTGACAATTTTGAAAAATGCTTCTATATTCCTGAATTTGAAGAAAACGATAAAGATTACTTTATTAATTCAAATGTTGTTAACAGAAGAGGTATTTACAAAGATTTATTTAGAAGTAGTAAGGAATATGAAGACTATCAATTAAGAGGAAATTTCCCAATCGCTTACAATGCAGCACCAGAATTGTTTGATAAAAGGAATGCTTTGAAAGCCATCAAAATGACCGATGAAATTTTGAGAGGTCCTTTAGGTATAAGAACATTAGATCCAAATGACCTGGAATATAGACCATATTATCATAATAGTGTTGATAATGATGATTTTGCTACTGCCAAGGGTAGAAATTACCATCAAGGTCCTGAATGGGTTTGGCTCATGGGTTATTTTCTTAGAGCATTTGCTAAACTTCATTTTCAAGAGATTGATAAATGTGGTATTGATAGATGTGCTCCAAGTGATTATTTACAGCAACTATTATGGAGAAGAATGGTTGAGCACAAACATTATTTTTGGCATAGTGAATGGGCAGGTTTAACAGAATTGACTAATAAGGATGGATCTGTCTGTAATGATTCAAGTCCTACGCAAGCATGGAGTGCTGGATGTTTGCTTGATCTTTATTTAGATGCTTGGTCTGAATACGGAAAGTAATCTTTCTTATCTTTGTAGATTAAATTATTTTATATCATATATCAGATATATTTAACTTTGAGTTTTGCATTTTTAAAGTATAAAACCAGAGGGGGGATTCTATAATCGCAAAAGTTCCCCTTTTGGAAATTTTTGATTGGCTCCCCTTTCCTCTTTTATGGATGTATATATTTTAATTAATTGCAATTGTTGTCATCATTATTATTATTACTCTTTTTTTTAATGTTATTTATTTTAATTACTCAATAACATTAGTAGTGTTTGCTAGTCATACCTTGCTTATATTAAACAACAAACTATTTATCTAATAAACATGAGAATGAATATTACGTTATTAAAGATCACACTATTATTATCAACATTGAGTATTAATTGTGGCCTATCAAATGCTGTTGGAATTAAAGGGGAACAAGAATCTAATGATTTGATTGAACCATTACAAGTTCAATCAAATATTGATGATATTATTGTTCATGATAGTATTAGTAATAAAGAAAATGTTTTAAAGATTCAAGATGATTTCCCTGTTTATGAAAATTTTAAAGTTATTACTACAGAAAAAACTGTATACATTACACAAAGTGCAAGTACAATATACATTACAGTTACAGAATATGTAACCACAATGTTTGAAACACAAACACAAATTGAAACTAATATGCTAACAACAACAGAAACTAAAACTGCAACGGTAACACAAATAATCGAACCAGTATCAAGTTCAAGTGAAATTCAAAGTTTAAGTTCTAGTTTTGATGAGAATGAATCAATTAAAAAAACAACTGCTTTCCCAATTGTTACTAGTTTTAGCCCAATTATCACCAATTCAATTATGGATAATGTTTCTAGTATTTCAAGTGCACCAATTACCTCGTTAGATTCTTTATTATCAGTATCATTATATTCTTCATATGTATCTGCTTCTCCAACAATTGGCACCACATTGAATAGTAATATCACTACTTCTCACATTAAGGAATCAAAATATTTATCTAGTATTATTCCTACTATCGAATCAAAAATATTAGCAAAAGAAACAACTAGTTCATATAATAAAATATTTACTACAAAAGGTGAATTAGATATGATTTTAGGTGATCGTAATAAACTTTTAACTAATTTAAAATCAAGTTTAAGTTCAAAAACTAGTATTACACCAAGTAATGAGATATTATCCAGTAAAACTGGCGAGTTAACAAGTACTAACATTAATGAATCAGATAATGTATCAACAGGATCATCAACCTTAGTCATTCAAACTCTTAAACCTGAATCTTCATTAGTTCCATCAGTTTCATTTACTACAATTGGTCCAATTACAACACCAACATCAATTAATTCTAATTCTTCTTCAAATAATCTAAGTATATTCAACAATACTTATCATAATGATTCAGGAATAGAACAATTATTAAGAAACTTTAGTCCATACACTGATCTCCCACATGCAGAATTTGAAATGTCAAATGATGGAAACCGTATGAGGGTTGTTTCACTCTTACATTCTTCTGTTGCTGCTACACTTATGCTACTTGTGGGGCTCTTGTGATCGAATGTGAAATATAATAGTGTGTAGTGTGTAGTGTGTAGTGTGTATCAATCATCAACCAATATAAGTTTTAGAGAGAGCGCCGAGAGAATTAAATTGTATGTATTACGTAAAACTTATTACTTATTATTTGTTACTGCTTACTGCTACTTGTTGTTCACGGAAGGCAAACTGGCTATATTTATTCATGTAAGATATTACATGTAACATAAACACAGAGTTTTATACACCATACCATAGTACATCACATCACAGTACAGCACAGCACAGCACAACACAATGGTTGAGGTCAAGAGAACTGTGAGATTCACAACAACACAACACATCCTTAAAGACATTCCTGCTGTGCAGGAAGGATTCCCAATGAGAGAATGGAGTATTTCTGTTTCTTTAGTAAATGATAAAGGTGTTGAAGTTCCTGCAACAATATTTGATAAAGTTACATATGCTTTACATCCTACTTTTGCCAACCCAATAAGGTCTATTAAAAAACCTCCTTTTACAATTAAAGAACAAGGTTGGGGTGGCTTTGATATTCCAATTACTATGACTTTAATTGAAAAAGGTGGTGATAGAAAGGTAAATCATGATTTAAATTTTTATAAAGAAAAATATATTATTGATAAACAAATTTCAATTAATACAACAAAACCAAATTTATTAAAAGAATTAGCTAAATCTGGTCCAATACCAACATCAAATTCACATTCTGCTTCAACTCCAGCTTCAATCTCAACAGATATTGATTCAACAACAATTGCTGCTGATTCTTCAAATAATGTTGCTTCTTCTACTTCTTCTGTTAACAATTCAACTGCTGAAAAGCGTAAGATTGGATCAACTATATCTAATAATTCATCAGCAACACCAACTGAACCAAAAAATGTAAAGAGAGCAAAGACAACTGCAAATAAAGGTGGTGTCGATCTTGAAAAAATGGCTGATTTATTATCTAAATTAAAAGAAGATGATCTTTTAGGTGTAGTACAAATGATTAATGATAATAGAACGCCTGAAATGAATATCAAAAATGATGTTGACAATGGTGAATTTACAATGGATTTATACACTCTGCCAGATACTTTGTTAAAAAGTTTATGGGATTACATCAAAAAGAAGGCTGAATAATTTAACTATTATTTTTTCCTCTTCTAACTATACATATACATACACTAATACAATCACAAAAACACACTAATGAAAAAGCAAAACTGTAGTTTATATTTATTTTCAATATTATATTTGTATATCATTTTTTTTAATAACTTCAATCTATCCACCCTTTATCCCTCTAATATTATAATTTAATTTTAAAAAAATATAATATTTGTTACTGAATTATTATTTAATTTTAATTTGCTTTTTTTTATTTATAAAAGAAATATTTATACAATAAATACTTACACTGACCATATTTTAATTGTTTCATCTCTACTTGCTGTAGCAACTCCTAAACCATCTGGTGATACTCTAACTTTACTAATAACTCCATTATGTCCATTTAAAGAACCAACAATTTCACCACTTATTATATCCCAAACAAATACACTAGTTGATTCTGCATATGATGAAAACATTAACCTACCACTTTTTGTAAAATCTAATGATAAAACACCTGGATTATCAATTGATGCTTGCATATTACTATGTAATGACCTAACAGAAGATTTTTGATCTTGATAATCAAAATTAATTGATGATGATGTATTCATATTATGACTTGAACTATTTAAATTATAATATGATGGTGATGATGATGATGTACTTGATTGTAAATTATTTGAATTAATATATCTCCGTACTTTATCAATTCCATAATTTGATAATTCTCCATCACACCTTATATCAAAAAATTTAATTGATCCATCATCACAACCACATGAAAAGCAATTACCATCTGGGAAAAATTCAATTTCACTTGAATCAAATTTTGGATTAACTAAATATTTTCTACTTGCTAATGGATCTCTAATATCCCAAAGCATTGCAAGTCTATCTGATGATGAAGTAACAAATAAATTTGGATTTGAATTATTTTCATCATTTTTATTAACACCTAATGATAAAACATCACCTAAATGACCATAAAAATGACGAATATATCCACCTTTAGATGTATCCCATAATATACAACTTTTATCACCAGATGATGTTATTAATTGAGTTGAAGATTTATGTAAAAATGATAAATCAGAAATATATTCTTTATGATCTCGTAAAATTGATAATAAACCAGAATTATTTTCTCCACTATTATTAATTTCTGTACTTAATTTGTAAACAATACATGTATTATCTAAACCACCAGTTGCAACAAGTTGTCCATTATAACTAACATCACAACCCATAATATATGGATCATCTAATTCAACTAAATTATTTTTTAAACCTCTAACAGCATCCCATACTAAAAGATATCCATCTTGAGATGAACTAACAATATGTTTATTATCTGGATACCAAGCACAACTTGAAACTTTGTCAAAATGACCTTTTAAAGTTTTATAATTATTTAATTTATAATTATTACTAATAGGTTTTTTACAATTATTTGCCATTGAATTAAGTGTTGCATCTTGATTTTCTTGCTTTAATTTTTTCAATTGTGATGATAATTGTTGTGATGCAGTTTGTGCAACATTCAATTTATTATTAAGAGTTTTAGATAATTCAAACTGATTTTGTAAAGCAACGTCTATGTTCATTATTATTTAAATTTATCTGTATATATGTATGTATTTTTTGATTTTATTTATTATAGAATAATTGTTATTATAATTGATATAGATATATAAATTATTTTGTAATTTGAATAACAAATAAATAGTAAATTTAAAATAGACGATTTAATTGTAAATTCAATTGAAGATAGATCTTTGCAAAGAGGAAAAGAACAATTACTACCCATTCAACAAATGAGTAAGCTCGTTTTTCTGTAGCGTATAACGTATAGCGTATAGAGTATAATAACAGTGCAGCTGTGCGTATTGAATGCCAGGCAGAAAAATAACATTAATAACCAATACTAAAGTTCTAAAAGTATAGAGTATAGAGTAATTAGACCCCAGACTATACATTATGCAGCAAATGCCATCATCTCGCAATATTAGCAATCTCCAATCTCTCTGCTGCTCTTTTCCATTTTAAGAGACAAGCCACCTGTAAACTGTAAGATGTAAGATGCCAGATGCAAGCAAACAAGCAACTGACAACTGACAGGAAATAGGAAGATAGAAAATATGTGAAACATGAAACATGTTTTGTTTGATATGAAACTGCACCGCCCGGAAAGGTTGAAACATGTTGGGATCACGACACGGGTTTTGTTGCAGGGACTTGTGGATTGCAAATTGCAACAGCATTCTTTGTCACGGCACGACACCGCTGCCGTTGCAGAGAGGAGGCTCGGCCAGTGGCAAATTATTTATTCAAATTTAGTTGGTGAATTATATGTTAAGGAGTGTTATTACTACAATTTGGTGTCATCATTACTACCACTGATCTTTCCCAAGTCAATATTATTTAGAGAAAATCGTATATGGGTGTTCATGGCTTATGGGATTTGGTTGGACCTTCAGCCAGACCGGTTCGATTAGAAGCTTTGAGAAACAAAAGATTAGCTGTTGATGCATCCATTTGGATTTATCAATTCTTGAAAGCAGTCAGAGATAAAGAAGGTAATCAACTTAAAAATTCACATATTGTTGGTTTCCTTCGAAGAATTTGTAAATTACTTTATTTTGGAATTAAACCAGTATTTGTATTTGATGGTGGAGTTCCTGCACTAAAGAAAGATACTATTAGAAAGAGAAAAGAAAAAAGAGAAGGTAACAAAGAAAGTATTGAACAAACTGCACAGAAAATTCTAGCTAAACAATTGCAATTATTCGCAGATGGGAAATTAGAAACTCCCAAACTATCAAATACAAAAATATCAAATACAAAAGCTAAAAGACGTGAAATACCCACTGAAGGATTATATTTTGATACTTATTATGATGATCAAGTTGAAGATACAAACTCTAATTCTCATCAAGATGAACCATTAAAAAATTTATCTCCAAAGAAAAAAGATAAAGAAAGTAAAATGTTTAAAAGTCAAGATGATTATGATTTACCAATTAATGGTCCAATTGAAGTTAAAGAAACAGATAATAGAGTTATGGCAAGTTATGAATATGATCGTTTAACAAAAGATATTAATGACGACTTGGATGGTTTAGATTTAAATAACATCGATCCTCAATCACCAGAATTTGAAAGACTTCCATTATCAACACAGTATATCGCACTTTCACATTTACGACTTAGATCCAGATTGAGAATGGGTTATACTAAAGAACAATTACAAACATTATTTTCAGATCCAATGGAATTCAGTAAATTCCAAATAAAAATGGTACAGAAACGAAATTTTTATACTCAAAAAGTGATGACTGTTACAGGTATGGACGGTGATGATAACGATGAAGTAGTATCTAGAAGAATTGCAAGTGATAAAAATCGTGCTTATGATCTTAAAAGGACTGGTGATGGTTATGCACTAACTATATCAAAACAAGAAGCTGATGGTGATACTTCTCAAAATCCAATTTTTCTTGGTGATGTTAATGAATATGCAACTACTGAGGGGAAAAGTTCAATTGAGTTTTATGATTCTGGTTCTGATGAAAATATAGATTGGGATGATGTTGAAGTTATTGATGAAAAACCAATTGAAAAAAAAGAATATCAGAGCGAAAAGAAGGAAAATGTTGTTGTTACTAATCCTCTCTTTGTTCAAGATAGTGATAATGAACAAGTTGATGAATCAAGTGATGAAGAAAGTATTGAAATGGAAGATGTTCCTTTAGAAACTGGTGATAATAATTTGGTTGAAGGAAAAGAACAAGAAGACGATGAAATTATGAAAAAGATCAAATATTTATACGAATATTCAGCAAAGAATAATCGAAAGAAATCTTCTAACAGTGAAATCATTGAACTACCATCAGATAATGATAGTGATGATGTAGATATTGACGAGTATCAAGAAATTCAGTTAAAGCAAGTTGAAGATGATGATTTACGAAAAGCTTTAGAAAAATCTAAAAAGGAGTACTTGAATATTTTAGAAGAAGAAAAGACAGGTAATATAGAACAACAATCATTAAAAGATGAGGCACCGATTATATTGAGTTTATCCAGTTTATCCAAGACTTTAGGTATACCAAATTTTTCAATGAAAAACAGTTTACTTTCTGGGAATAATGTGGCTAAGTTTATTAAAGAAAAGAAAGATGACAAAAAGACAACAGAGGAAAATGAGAAGAATATCAAAAAATTATTGCCATTACCAGATTGGTTTTCATCAGAAACAAATTTTAAATCTAATTCCTTTTCTAAAGAATCAACCAAGAAGGAACCTTTGATAAAACTTACTGAAGATGAAAAGGCAGGATTGGTTTCATATGGTGAAATTGAAAACTACTTATCAAGTGATGAAGATAATGATATTGAATTTATTGATGTAAAAACAAAAACCCCCATAACAGAAATTTCTAATTCAGAAAGAGAAAACCATTCTATAGAAATAAATGATGTGGATTTAGATGTTGATGATAAAGTGAATAATGAAAACTTAATAGTAGATGATTCTACTAAAAAATCTAGATCACCTGAACCTCAAGCAGAAACAGTATCCACAAAAAAAATAACAAAAATTTCTGCCGAGCCCCATATTCATCATCTCAAAGAAGATGTGGATAACGCCATACATAGAAACGATGATGAATCATCATTATATTTAGGTTTAGGTGCAAAGAATAAACTTCAAGCCATCAATGATGAATTGACAGAAAATAGCGCCCCAAAATCTGAAAAGAAAGTGAAACTCAATTTCAAATCAAAACAAACGCCACACTTAATCTTAGGGACAGACAGGGCCCAAACAAATGATAATAATAATAATAATAATAATAATTTAGAAGAAGACGGAGACGACGTGTTTTCGGATGAAGATGATGATGATGTGAATCTTATTTTGGATATGGAAGAAGAGAATATTGCTACTGATAAGTTTTACAATGAACTTAGTGGCGTTCAAAAAACAAGTAACAGTGGCGAACTGTGGACTTTTACTGATGAGAATGCATTACAAGAAAGATTAAGGAAACAAAAGAGAGATTCTGATGAAGTTTCAACAAATATGATTACAGATGTACAAGATTTGTTATCACGTTTTGGTATACCATTTATCACAGCCCCAATGGAAGCAGAAGCGCAATGTGCAGAACTTGAATTAATTGGTTTAGTTGATGGAATTATTACGGATGATTCGGATTGTTTTCTTTTTGGTGGTGATAAAATTTATAAAAATTTATTTAATGAAAAAAATTTTGTTGAATGTTATCAAGATAATGACATTTTAGAAGAATTAGGATTAGATAGATCAAATATGATTGAACTTGCAATTCTTTTAGGTAGTGATTATACAGATGGTATTAAAGGTATTGGTAAAGTTATGGCAATTGAGATATTAGCTGAATTTAAAAATTTAAAAAATTTTAAAGATTGGTGGGTTGATTATCAAAATGGTAAAATTGAAGCTACTACAGATACACCACTTCGAAAGAAAATTAGGAGAAGTTTAGGAAAGTCATTGTATTTGGATAATTCATTTCCTAATAAATTAATTTATCATGCTTATTTACATCCTGAAGTTGATCATGATAAAACAGACTTTAAATGGGGATATCCTGATCTTGAAAGATTAAACACTTTTTTAATGTATTATGTTGGTTGGAGTAAAGAAAAGAGTGATGAAATATTGTTACCTGTGATTAAGAGTATGACAAAACCACAAACAACAATTGAAGAATTTTTTCCACTTGAAATGATTCAAAGAAGACGTCAACTTGATTTGAGTAAACGTATAAAGGATGCTACAGAAAGACTTAAGAAAGGAAGAAATAAAATAAATCATAGAATTGAAGATGAAGAAATTGAAAAAGAGATAGAAAAGAGTGCTAAGCGTAAGAAATTATAAACTTTTTTTAATGTAAAATATTTTATATTATTAGTGATGTATATAAAAAATTAATTAATACCCATATTTCCATATATCTTTAGCGTAATTTTCAGTAAGAGTTGGATCTTCACCATATTCTTGTTGCCATTTACCAAAACCACCCAATAAAACATATACTTTCATATTTTTTATAAATTCTAATTCTGTTGAATCTGTTGGATTTTCTAATCTTTCATTTAAGAAACGCATAAATTTCATTGCACTACTTGGTCCACGTTGTTGACTTAACATACAATGAAAGACAACAGTATCTTGATCTTTTTCTCTAAGACGATTTAATAAACCACTAATAGTTTCTAAAGCTGTATCATTTTTAAATTTAGCAGATTCAATATGTAATGAATTAATTATGTGTCCACCAACATAATCAGAATCTCGTACATCGATAACCTGAAATTTTGAACCTAGATTTGTATGTCCTTGTAATATCCATGTTTTAAGTGTTGGATCTGTCAGATATTTAATATCTGCTACGGTGAAAACCTTTGACATTGTTTTTTTTCCCTGTCTGTATGTGTGATGATAATAAGTGAAACAGTGTTTGAAAAAGGATAATTAAATCATGAAAGATGGAATATCTGGAAGAACAAATAATTTGAGTTTACAATGTGTGAGTTTACGTAAGCAGCCATTGATTGTTTATCTTTTATCTTTATTTACATACATACGATTGTGTTTGTTTTAGAAATACATATATATATAGAGCTAGGTAATAGACAGTATGCACAGTTATACAATACATACGTATACATATGTACAAGATGAAAAGAAGATGCAAAAAGAGGGAGAAAAAAAACGGTAAGAAACTGAATGGAAATAGAGAACTGTCGTGTCGTTAGATGATGATATATTTGATTATAAAAAAAGAATACGAAAATAAGTCATGCATGTTGATGGATTTTATTTATTTATTTATTAATTAATTTATATATTTTAGTTTTATGATATGTTGAAAATAATTTAATTTGATTTCTATTCTGATTTTAAAGTCTTCATCTTTTTAGGAGTCTTCTTAAGAGTTTTTCCTGGAGTAGAATTTGGTGTAGATTTTGAAGATTTTGGAGTTTGTTTTATTGATTTTAAAGGAGTTTTCAATGGAGTTTTCAATGGAGTTTTTGAAGGAGTTTTCTTTGTAGTTTCCTTCAATGCAGCTATTTTTCTTTTTGAAATAGGAGTTGAAGGAATTTCATTTTTAATTGAATTTGAATTTAATAAATTTTCAGGTTCCGGTGATCCAACACGCGTTGGTAAAGGAGTATAATCAGTTTCATCATTTGAATCAATTTCAGATTGTAGCCCAACCCAATCCATTAAATTATTAATTAAACTTTTTTTATTATTTGATTTTGTTAAACCATTACCAATAAATTTAGATGCAAATTTATCAGCTGGAGATTTTGAATCTTTATTTCCAATTAAATTATTATTATTTATTAAAGATTCTCTAACCAAAATATATAAATCTTTTGTCATATGACTTAAATTATCATTAGTTTGTTTCCAAGAAGTTTTAAAATCAGTTATATGTTTTTTCATATCTAATTCATTCTTTTTTAACCATGAAACATTTAATTCTTGTCTAGTTGCACCTCTTGCAAAATTTCTCATTAAATATTTATCATAATCTCTAATAATTTTAGTAATTATATCACTTGTTGAAATACCTTCAGTTCTTTGAGTTGCAATAAACATACCTGCTTCTTTCATTGGTTTATAAATATCATCAATTCCATCTGCAACATAAGGTAAATCATCATGAGCACAATAATCAATTTTATGATCTTTTAAAAATTTCATACTTAAAATCCAAGGTGCATCTTCAATAACTTCATCAACCCATTTACAATGTCTAACAGTTTCATATCTTTGTTTATCAGATAATACTGTTAAACCTTTCCTTTTATGAGTTTCTTTATCATTTGGAATACCAACAACTAATTCAACATTTGAGAAAGCTTTTTTACATTGTTCTAATTGTCTCATATGACCAAGATGAAATAAATCAAATACACCATCTGCATAAATTCTAATTGGTCTATCTTCTGGTGGCGGATTTAATTTATAACCTTTTGGTCTCCATTTTCTATATTCTGGTTTTAATAAATTATCGAATTTTTTTTCATTTTCATTAAATAATTTAATCTTTTCATCTTTTTCAATTTGTTGTTTATTTGACAATTGCTTTTGTTTCTTTAAAACTGGTTCATTAGTAATAGAATTATTGCTGTTAATTGAATTTGATCTTGAATCTATATTGGAATTAGAATCTGAATCTGAATCTCTAGCTCTTTTGTTATTTCCTCTTGTAAATCCAAACAAGGTTTCACTTAGTGTTTTCTTCAGTGTTCTAGCAGCTGGTTGAGCTTGAGAGTCTGAATGGGGGGTCTGATCAGAGGACATTGTTGTCTGCCAGTGTGGGATGTGTCCAATGGGGGATACTGCCTGTCTTGTGGTTGTATCAGTAGCAGTTGCAGTTGTAAAAGCAGTTGTAGAAGCAGTTGTTTGTCTTGTCATTGCTTTCCCTCTCAAAATTGCTGCCTTTCCATTTTCGATTTCAGTTTGGTGATTTCTGTGCTCAACGAGAAGCTGAGATTTTGGTTATTAAAGAGATTGAAGAGATTGATGATGCTTAGCTGTTGGAAACACACACTCCACTACCTACAACAGACACTGCAATAGACCACAACAACCATTGCAACCATGAACGACTACCAGATAGCAAGGAATTTGGGTGAAATGTTTGAAAACGCCACTAAATCATTGAATATGGTGTTTGACACTAAAAATATCGCATTACCGCCTTCAGTTACATCTTTTATTAACACAAATTATTATAATATTGAAACAACTTTTACATTAAAAGAAATAATTAAAGGTTTAGAAAGTAATAATGATAATGAAGTTTACACAGTTTTAAAACATTTAGTTGGAAAATTAGTTACTAGATATGATAACGATGATGATGATGATGGTGACGATTTTAGTATTGATAATAATGAAACAATCAAGGAAATTGTTCAATTATTCCCACATATAATTAAAAATGTTAATTCAACAAATTTAAAAATTAAAAGATTAGTTTATATAATTTTATTAAGTTTTAATCATTTACAACAAGATATTTCACTTTTATCAATTAATGCAATTCAAAAATCACTTACTGATAAAAGTGCAATTAATAGATCACTTGCAATTAGATGTTTAAGTGGTATTAGAATACCTGCAATTTTACCAATTTTACTTTTATCAATGGCTAAACTTGTTAAAGATTCTTCTCCTTTAGTTAGATCTGCTTGTACAATTGCAATTATTAAATGTACAGAATTAGATATACAATATAATATGATAAATAAGAAGAAAAACAATACTACTATTACTACTACTAAAAAAGATTATTTAATTAATAGTTTAAAAGATGAAACTTCAACAATTTACCAATTAAATAATTATTTAGATATATTATTATCTGATAATGATCCAAAAGTTTTAAGTTGTTCAATTATTGCCTATTATGAAATATTTAATGGTTGTTTTGATATATTACATAATAAATTAAATAATTTAATTAATCATATTGAAGAAATGGATAGTTTTGCAATTTCAAATTTAATTGATATTATAATTGAATATAATAGACTTTTCCTCCCATCATTTAAATCATTAGAAAATTCACCAATTGAATTAAAAAATTTATATAATCATTTAATTAATTTAATTTATTATTCAATGGATTATAATGTTATATTATCAATTATTAAATGTTTATATACAATTTATCCTTTCATTATTAAAGAAGATAATATTAAATTAAATAAAATTTTAATTAAATTAATTCAAAATGATAAATTTGATGATATTTTAAATGATTCGAAAATTTCAATTTCTTTAAATATGATTTTATATTTATTAGAAAAAAATTTAATTAATTTTAATCAATTTCAATATCATAATTTTTTCCCAACAATTAATGATAATTCAATAATTTTTGATAAAAAAATTTCAATTTTATTTAAATTAATTAATGAAAATAATTTTAATTTAATTTTTAATGAATTAAAATTTTTAATTGAAAAATCAGATTTTAATTATTTTTTTAAATTTAAAATTTTGAAAAAGATTAATTCATTAATTTTATATAAAAATTTAAAAAATGAACAATTTTCAAAATTAATTAAATTTTTTATGAAAAAGCTTCAATTTGAAAAAAATGAATTATTAGTTGGTGAATATATTACTGGTTTAAGACAATTAATTCAATCAAATCTTGGTTATTATAATGAAATTTTAATTAAATTAGTTGGTAGATTAATTGAATCATATAATGAAATTAATGAAAATTTATTATATAATGCAAAATCTTCAATTATTTGGTTATTAGGTGAATTTATAATTAATTATGATATTTATGAAAAAAATGAAAATATTGAAATTTTGAAAAATATTTTACCTGATTTAAGTTTATTATTAATTAAAAATTTTAAATTTGAAATTGAATTTAATATTAGATTTGAAATTTTAATTTTTATTACAAAATTATTTATTTATGATATAATTAATAATGGTAAAGAAAATTATAAAATTGATGGTATGAATAAATCATTTAAAATATTCAATTATATTTTACAATTAACTAAATATGATACAAATTTATATATTAGAGATATGAGTAGATTAATTGGTTCATTACTTCCAAATGTGATTTATTTTAGTAATATTTCAATTAATCAAGAAATTAATATAAATGAAATGTTAGAAAATGATATTACATTATTACAACATTGTAAAGAAAAATGTTCAAATGTTGATCTTTCATTATTAATGTTTCAATTAAATAAACCACAAATTCATGATGAGAAAAATAATTTAGAAAATGATTATATTATGAATTGTATTACAAAATATGTTCAATCTGGTAAGGGAGAACTTGATATTGAATATTTATCATATTATAATGATCTACGTAATGATGGATTTGAATTAAGGGATTATGGGAAATACAGTAATTCTATCTCTTCTAGTATGTCTTATTCAGCAAATAATAACCATGGCAAAGCATCTGTTAGAGATAGAAGTGTATCATCAGCATCAGTATCGTCTTCATTGTCATCGTCTTCATCGTTGTCGTCGTCGTCGTCAACAGCGCCTGGGGCGAAATACAAGTTGCAAACACTTGACGACTTTCTTAGTGCGTAGAGGAGTTTAGTTGGTTACTTGCTTCACATTGCTTTGTACTGCTCTACAGACTACAGATAATCAACAGCAAGATGCCATTTTTAGGATTTGGAGGATCTAAGAGTCCAGAATCATCAACAACAACAACAACAACAACAACACCTTTAATTATTGGTTCTGAACAACAACAAATTGTTAATCAAATTAAAGAATCAATTTCACAAGAGATTGCAACTGGATATGCAACTGCTTTAGTAAGTTCACTTAGTGAAAACTGTTTTGAAAAATGTATTCAATCACCACAAAGTGGTAAATCATTAAGTGTTAATGAAGATAGATGTATTAATGATTGCAGTTCAAAATTTATGCGTTCATGGAATTTAATTAGTAAAGCTTATGTTTCAAGAATTAACCAACAATAAGTAACTAGATGAATAAATAAATAAATAAATAAATAAATAAATAAATAACATCATGGAAATCTTCTTGTATATATTATATATAGTTATGTAGCTCATATTACGATGTTTAATCTATTAATGAATCAAACAGTAACCCTATATCCTATATCGTCTATTAATATAAGTCGCTGAAAAATTTTGTATGTTACGAAATTACATTATAAGAGTGCTTATTATTATTATATGACAATTCAACATCAATTGTATGAATATAATATATATATGTACTATTTCTAAAGAAGAACACACAGAGATGTTAAGTTTTAGACGATATATTAGTACAAGTTTTGTGAGATATGCAAAGACAACAAGACGTTCTCACGGTGGTAGTAATAAGATCATAACTAAGAATAATAAGAATAATAGAATAAATATTCCACCACAAGCACCTATTTTTAATAAGAATATTAATCGAGTTACGAAAGAGAAAGAAACAAATATTGATAAAGAAGATAATAAAATTAATTTAAATTTTAAGTGGAAAGAATATATTGATTCAAAAGAAAAAATTGATAATGAAATTATTATTAGAGAAATACTTGAAAAGATTATTGGATTTAGTGAATATTCCAAGATTCAAACACTTGAAGATAATTTATGGACATTATTAAAGAAAAGAGTTGTTATATATGATAATATTTTTGGACCAAAAGAAGAAGAAGAAATAGAAGGAGAGGTAGAAGTATTTCAATATCCATTAAATATTAAAGAAGGAATTATTCAATGTCGAGATATTAATGATTATGAAAATATGGTTAGAATTTATGATTATTATTTTCAATTATTAATTAAAAGTCCATTAATGCATGATATTGATAACAGAGAAGAATTAATTAGGATTTTTGGTGAAATTGATGAAAATGATAATAAATATATTGAAAAAATATTTAAATTAATTGAAGAATTAGAGAATAGTATTAAAATAAATAAATTTGGTAATAAAGAAGAAAGTGTTAAAATATTTGAAGATCGAATTATTGAAAAAATTGAGAAAGAATGGTATAAAATTAAAGAACCAAGAAATTTAAAAATTTATCAATATAATTATAATAAATTTTTAAAAATTTTAAAGAATGATTTAAGATTTGAATTTAATGGTAAATTTATTGATGATTATTGTAGAGATTTAATGAAATCTGAAATGAAATTTGAATATGAAGAAATTGAAATTATGATTAAAAATATAATTAAATTTCAAAAATTTGATATTAAAATGTATAATAAATTAAATGATATTATACGTAAAGAAATGGGCTTAATAATTACACCTGAAATTTATAAGATATTTTTAAGGGAATGTTTAAAAAATGGAAATTTTGAAAATTTTGAAATAATTATTGAAGATTTTTATGAAAAGGATGGATTTTTAATTGATAAAGAATTAATTGAAATTTTAATAATTTATTATAGTAAAATTGGAGATTTTAATAAATTAATTAAAATAATTAAATTAGAAATTATTGAATTTAAAATACCATTATTTAAAGAAGATTTTAAAATAATTATTGAAAGTTTTATTAGGATTGGTATGAGAAGTATTGGAATTGATTTAATTAAAAGTTTAATGATAATTTTGCGTGGTATTAAAATTGAAGATAATAATGAAGATAAATTTAAAAGAGATAAAGATATGGAATCATTACGTGAATTAAATGATGGATTACTTGATTTAAATATGATGAATAATACCAATGGTAATGATTGTTTAATGATTAAACCTGATATTGATCATTCATTAATAAGTGGATTATTAATTACATGTAAAACATTTAAAGAGTATGAGAAACTTTTCAGTGAGATTTATGATGAAGAATTAATTGAATTAAGTTGTGAATTAATTAAAATTGATTTATTAATTAAAGATAAATTTGGAATTTATTATGAAAAGGATGGATTTAAAAAATTTCAAGATAGTATTGTTTATGGAATGGAAAGATTTAGTATTGAAGAAATTGATAAATTTGTTGAAGATAAAGAAACGATTGAAGTTATAGTTAAGATAATTGAAAGATTTGTTGAAGAGAAGGTAGTGGAAGGAGATAATGTTGCTAAACATATGGGTGTATTGTATGGTAGACTTGGTAAACTTGATAATGGTGATAATGGTGATAATGATGATAGTTTGGAAAGATTACGCCAGCAGGCACGTGACCGGAACGCAGGGGTGCTTGAGGCGGTGCTGGGCGTGGCGCAGGTGGAGCTCACGTGACCGCCGACAATTTATTTAATCGTTTATTTACTGTGTACGTTTACCATTGCTTATTTAGTAATATAATCAGTCAGTTATTGCAGCATGCCACGTTTAGCGACAGCTGATTGATTAGTCACAGCGCAGCAGCGCAGCAGCGCAGCGCAGCGCAGCTCCACAGTGTGGCCGTGTCTCGTGTCTCGTGTCTCCGCTGCGCTGCGCTGTTACGTCCGCTAACTGCGGCGGTGTTTTTTGCTGCTGCTGCTCAGCGCTCAGCCGTCAGCCATCGCCTATCACCGGACATCGGCCACACTCCACACTCCACACTCCACACTCCACAGCGGGCACTATGAGTAATCCACCGTGGGGGTATCACACTGATACGAGACTGGCACTGGCTGGCACTGGCTGGCACCACCCATCCTATAAAGGGAGCACATTGCCAGTTTATTCTATTTTTCACTTCCACTGCTGGCTGGTGTTTGATCTGCTGCTTTCTTTGTTCTTCCCTTATCACACAACAACAGTCACAATCACAACAACAGTCACAATGTCTGCTTACTCTTTTGACAACTTCAACACTTACACCCAAGTTTGCTCACTCACTCCACCAGCTCCTTCAATGATTAACTATAATACCAATATTTCAACAAAGAAATTCCATAATTTAGATAACTTATCTCAATATTATGATGATGATAACAATAACAATAACAATAATTTCAATGATAATGACTATAATCTTGATCAAGATGATGAGAATCTTTTCGAACTAGAAGATGTAGATACTAAAATTTACAATTCAAACTCAAATTCCAATTCAAGTAATGATAATACTAAAAGTATTAATATAATCAACAATTCCAGTAGTATATCTACCTCTAGCTCTCAAAGAAATATAACATCAAATTCTTTACCATCTTTAATGCTTGATTCAAATATTTCTTCTGATGATGAAGAATATGATTATGAATCTGAAATTGATGATTATAATAATGATATAGCAATTATTAATAATGATTGGAATCAATCACCACTTATATCTCCATATCTCCATCCAACAAAATCTCAAAAGAAATCTCAATTCAATGTATTAACTTTTGATTCAATACTATCATCATCATCATCATCACCAGCTTATTTAAAGAATAATAATAGTTCCAGTACAACAGTAGCAGCTGTCAATAATTATAACTTATGGTTATCATCTTCAAATTAATTAAATGATTGATTAATTAATTAATTATTAAATTTTGACATCTCTTTACTATACATTAATATTTATTACAAATGATTAGAATTATACTTTACACACATACACAACTATATAATCTATTCGTTTAAAATCGCTGGGAACTTTATTTTTCTTTACTTTTCTTTTATACAATTATCTGGGTTTAATTGTGCTACTATATAACGTTTATCTATATATCTATTTATCTATTTATATTTGTTTTAATGAATATACATATATATCATATATCGTATATCGCATCGTATATCAGTGTTGGATATATCGGATTTGGGGAGCAGCAGACTTGCCCGATTAGGCAACTCCCGAACTTTCCACAAATTTTTCACTTCAAATTTTAAACGCGCTTGAAAATGAAAAATTTATTTTGTTTGTTTTTTGTTTTTTGTGTAACCAACGAGGTGCAAAGTGTGGCTGTTTCTGTTTTCTCTGCTGCAAAATTTTCACTTCTCAAATTGCGACACCGCACGTGACAGGGAGCTCAGCCAACTACTGCTATCTATTACTATTTATTATTATTATTATTATAAACTCCACGTATCTTCCCCCATGGAACTATAAACAGAAAAGTACCAATCATACACCATGTAGTAATTATAATTACTGAAATTCCATAAATTGTACTTAAAATTTTAAATCCTATTAATTCAGTAATATTAAAAATTTCATGTGATGATAATGAAATTGTTGCTAATGGGAATGTTGCTGCCCACATTGTTGGTGACCAAAAAATCATCCCAATATAATAAATTTTTTTATCATAATTTGAAATTAAAAATTTTTCTTTAAATTTACCAATTCTTGGAAATCCAATATACCAATATAAAACACCTAAAATTGACCAAATTGTAAGTAATATACCAAATGCAATTAATGAAATTGAAATTATTAATGACATTATCATTATAATATTCTCAAATAAATTGGAATTGAAATTGGAATTCATTTCATTACTCTTCATTCCAATTATTTTAAATCCACCCTTTTTAATAGTTCTAATAAATTCTTTTGAAACTAATAAATACCCCCAACTTGATTGACCCATTAATCCAATTGGTACAAATAATGTAAATGATAAATTATTTTTGGGTAATCCCATTATATATAATCTAACAAATATAACATTTAAACATAAAAATGATCCAATTAATGCAATTGATAATAACATTATTAATATAATTATCATTGAAATCATTAATTTAGAATCTTCTAATGTACTTAATATAAGTCCACCACTTGATGCTGTAACTGTACATGTAACTAATGGTAACATAAGTACAGGTACAATACTATTAAATCTATCATCCATTGTAATTGATTTAAATTTTGATTTTAATTTTAATTTCGACTTTGATTTTAATGATGAATTTATTGAATGTAATGAATTAATTGAAATATCATCTAAATTTTGCTTTTCAATATCATTATTAATATTATTTAATATTTTCTTTTTCCTTTTCCTTTTAATTGGATTTGTAAAATTTGAAAAATTAAAAAATGTAACAAATATAACACAACACATTGATTGAAAAAATACAATCCACCAAAGTACAAAATTTGCAATAATCCAATTTGGTCTTAAATAATGTAACATATTAACCATTGTAACAAATGACATTTGTGATGCACCTAAAAATACAGATAATTGTGGTTTATGCATTAAATCAAATAATTTAATTTGATATCTTTTATCATTTTTTAAAATATATGGAAATATTAAATATTTTAATGAAAATAATAAATGATTTATAATTATAACAAATAAATTAATGAAAAAATATATTATACCAATATATTTCAATCCTCTTCTAATTGATTCAATTGGAAAATTATACATTACACCAGATGTAATTCCTATACCCATACCTGATACAAAATGCAATGGATGAAAATTCGTTAATATAACATGTAGTACTTCAATTAGCTTGCTCATTGTATATTTATATTGATATTTATATTTAGTTTTTTTGAAATATATTTTTTTGTACTATTATTATTATCAAATAGTTTATAGAAAAATGAAATGCCTTATATACGTATATTCAAAGATAAGAAATGACTGCTGAAGCGGGGTTTGATATAAATGTATTGAATAGTATCGGGAACTGAGTGCACGTGATAGATATATTGTATTAATTTTTTTTTGTATTATTGTAATGTATATCTACTATCTCCTTGTCTGTAGATCTATCTATTTGTATTCAAGACTATCTATGGTCTATAAACTACTCTGGAATCTTGAATGTGTTGCGGTGATGCAGCATGAAATTTTTGCAAATTCTGATGCCAAAAAGACAGACGGAGAATGAATCTGTACGCAAGATCGGACTTGGGTAGATAGCGATGCCCAAAGCGGTTGCGCGGGCGCACGTGACCGCCGCGGGATTTGCTGGTTCTCGACATGTTTTTGGGCAAGAGAAAAAGACAGGCAATTAACAACAACAACAACAGCAACAATGCTCATTTCTCTGGCTTGAATTAGATACACCTACACATCCACCTGCACTGCACACCACAATGATATACGACCACACAAAACTCATACCGTTTGATTACACGTACATCCTTTATTCACCAGATCACCCCCTTTCACTCCCAATTGCTGTATCTTCATTATTCCCAATTATTATACTTATTTATTTATTTACATGGCATATGGTATCGAGAGAATTAGAACCATGTCTTTTCGCATTTGGTCATGTTATTAATGATATCATTAGTACTATTTTTAAAAAAATTGTTAAATTTCCACGTCCAATTAATGGACAAATTTTTAAAAATGATAGTGGATTAGAATGGGGTATGCCAAGTTCACATACTCAATTTATGGCATTTTGGTTTATTTACATAAATTTATCTTATATTCAAAATTGGCCTTATTATAAATTAAATTTCTTTTGGAAATTAATTTTCACTTATTCTACTTTATTAATTGTTACATTAGTAATTTTAAGTAGAATTATATTTGAATATCATAATATTAATCAAATTATCGTAGGTTTATTATTAGGTACTACTTTAAGTACAATTTATTTCATTATAATTTCAATATTTAGAGAATATGGTATCTTTGATTATATACTTAATTATTCAATTTTTAAATGGTGGGGGATGAAAGATGGTTTTGGTAGAGGTATGTTTGATAATATTCATAATGAAAGATTAAAATGGGAATTAAAAGTATATAATAAATAGTTATATTATTATTAAATAGAATTTATAAAATTAATAACTGCATCAATTGCAATTTTTTCAGAATCTGAATCTGATCCTTCTCCAATATTATGTTTTGCACCTTTAACAATTGTACTAAATGGAGACCAATTTAATCCCGATGCTTTTTCCCATTTTGTCATTAATTCATCTTTATCAAGCCAATCAGGTACATATTCATCAGATCCACTATATAAAACTAAAAATGGTTTATCAAATTTACCAAATGTTGATAAATAATCATTCATTGATAAATCTGGTGAAAAAAAATCATCATCACCACCAATTGAAATTAACGAATTCCATCTATATGCACTAGTTGGTACATTAAAAAAATGTTTTGTAAATTCATATGGCATAATATGATTACCTTGATTATTATTAATTAATTCTTTTGATAATTTAATACTATTTAAAATTTCATCATTATTCATAATTGTTGATGCTGAAATTCTATCTGAAACTGGTGCTTGTAAAATTCCAAAATCAATTGTTGAATAAAATTCTTTATTATCTCTATTTTGTCTTGTAAAATAATGAATAGTATTTTGACATCCAGTTGAATGACCCATAAGTCCAATTTTGGTTCTATTACCACCTTTATTAGATTTTAAATATTTAATTAATTTAGAAATTTCATTCGAATCTCTATTTAATGATCCTGTACCCCAACCAATATGTGATGATGAAATTTGAATTTGAATTAATGTAAAATTAATTTTGGATAATTCAATTGCAAGATTTTGTAAATATGGAACTGTTAATAAACCATCCATTAAACCACCAACAAATATAATTACATTTTTATGTGATGTTGGTGTAAATTCAAATGCAATTAGACGTGGTGCATACTCATGAATAAGACCAGCAACGGGGAATGACATTGTAAAATTTAAGTATGTGTAATCTGATTGCTAAAAAAGGAATAAAAGAGGAGAAGAAGAAGAAGAAGAAGAAGAAGAAGAAGCAATCAACACATTAGATATCAGATAAAAATAGAGATAGACCAACGTTTTATTCGACGCTTCTCCGGTGTCGGCTGGCGTTTAGCGCTTGGCGGCAAAACGACTAGCGCCAATTGCTTATTAACTTACATTAATCATTGACTTAATCATTAATCATTATTCATTACAATCGATAAAAAGAATACTCAGTTACATAAAATAAGTAACAGTAATTATGAAGGTAAGCACAATAAAGAAACCATAATGTTGCTATTAGTTTTAATGACCATTATTCTTGCTTTTTAACATTAACATTAGCATTAGCATCAGCATTACCACTATTCTTTTCTAATCTCTCTTTACGCCTTTGTTCCAAAAATTTCTCTTCACAAATACGTTGTTGTATTCCCTCTTCACGAAATTCTTTAAGTTTATCCGGATCAAATAATCTTAATCGAAGGTAATATGAAATTCCTGGTCCACCACCTGCAGTAATTGTATATTCAGTAAAAAAGAAAAAAAAGGAAAAAAACATTGTATTTACATGCCATTCTTTTAACCATCTTGGAAGTATCATCTTATTATCATATATATATATATTCAATTGTTTTATATGTATATTCCTTTAACCATATACTTTCATATATATATCCTACGTGTATAAGAACGTTCAGTAAAGTTTGTATATAGATCACCGTTGTTAATTGTGTCACCCGCGGTTACCCTTTATTTAAATGGATGTTTTGCAATTCTTGTAATAAGGTCAAGAATTTAGAATTTCGTAATTCAATTTAGAGATGTTAATTTATTTAAATACAAAGGAAACATATATATATAGTAGCGTCGTTTATAAAGAATTAGTTAGGTTGATATGAACAGCTTTTACTTGTTGGAAAGCTTTAAGACCTTCTTCACCTAATTCTCTACCATTACCACTCATTTTATAACCACCAAATGGCATTCTAAAATCCGCAGCAAATGTATAATTAACAAATACTTGTCCACTTTGTACTTGTCTAATATAATTTTGTGACCTAACAATATCTTTTGTAAATAAATAAGCAGCTAAACCATATTCACTATCATTACTTAATTTAATTGCTTCTTCATCACTAGTAAATTTTGAAACAGTTACAACGGGACCAAAAATTTCTTCTTTAACAACAGTCATTGATTGATTACAATCTGCAATAATTGTTGGTTGAATATAATAACCTTTTTTATTAGTTGTTGAAGGTATACCACCACCAGAAATAATTTTACCACCTTCTTTCTTTGCACTTTCAATATAACCAAGAATTTTTTCTTGTTGAGATTTACAAACTGTTGGACCAACATTAACACCTGGAATAAATTGTTCACCTTGAACATAAGATTCTTCAACATGATCTTTATACATTGTTAAAAATTTATCATAAATACTTTCTTGAACATAAATTCTTGAACTTGCAGTACAAATTTCACCTTTATTAAAAAATATACCAAATGCAGCCCATTTAACAGCTTGATCTAAATCTGCATCTTCCATTATAACTAATGGAGATTTACCACCACATTCTAAAGTACAATATTTTAAATTTGATTTTGCAGCTGATTGTTGAATAATTTTACCAACATTTGTTGAACCAGTGAAAGAAATTTTTTGAATTTTTGGATGTTCACTTAATTTTACACCTGCAATTGAACCTAAACCACAAGTTATATTAATAACACCAGATGGTAATTCTGCTTCTTTAAAAATTTTACCCATTAGTAAAGCACTTAAAGGAGTTAATTCTGAAGTTTTAACAACAATTGTATTACCTGCAGCTATACAAGGTGCAACTTTCCAAGCAAATGTTGACATTGGGAAATTCCAAGCAATAATTGCAGCACAAACACCAAATGGTTCATAAATTGTATAAGTAAATTTAGAAGTTTCAGATTCAATAGTTTTACCATCTTGAGCAGAAATAGCTTTACCTGCATAATATTTGAAAACATCAGCAGAATGAAGTACATCAAAAATTGCATTAGTATCTTTTGGTTTACCAGATTCAATTGATTCAAGATCTGCTAATTGTGAAGAATATTTAATTATAAGATCTGCAATTTTATAAAGATATTCAGATTTTGCTTTGCCAGAAATTTTAGACCATTTATTAAAAAATGCATCTTCTGCTGCATCAACAGCTTTATCAATATCATCTTCATTTGCTAAATGAATTGAACATATAGTTTCACCATTACCTGGATTTTCAACTGGTATTGTTTGATTATCACTTGATGCAACAAATTCATTATTAATAAATAAACCTGTTGGTTGTTGATGTTTGTTTCCGTTTGGAATTGAGATTTCTACTTCTAAAGGGTAGGACATGATTGAGTGGATAGTTGTGGTGGGTGCAGCAGAGAAAGAAAGAAAGCAAGCAAGTAGCTAAGTCATAACGTATGGGAGTGGCAGCCCGGGGTCTTTTATATTTTATAGCTTCTGCAGCCGTGACAATGGGCAGCAAGCGGGCACCGACAGCTGCGTCTGCACCTTCCGCATCGGGAAGGTGCACGCGGCCACACTAAGCACACACTCTGTCCACAACACCTTCCAACACTTCTCCGACACTCTGCTGAAGAGCTTCTACACCACTGGCACTCTCTGGGTGGGTGTACAGGTATCTCTCAAGAAGGGCCACAAGGGCAACCTTGGTCCTTTGGACAATGGAAGATAATCGGACTTTGTCGGTTGTAGAAATGACTTTCCCATAATCAATGAGAATACTCACAAAATTGTCTATTTTACCTAACAGTAATAAACATAAGATCCAATCTTGATGGCATTGAAATCGATATTTTACAACATAATCAATAATATCGCCCATAATCTTCAATATAACTGCAAAGAATAATTTCCCAATATGTTCTCCAACACCCGTTGGAAGTTTTAATTCTTCAACAACAATAACATTAATTTGATTACCATTTTTAGTTATTAATTTAGAAGGTAATGAAACTAATTCCTTTTGTTGTTTTTCAACTATAACTGTTAAATTTGTAATATTTTTACGTTTTTTAAAACTTACTCTTTCCAATAATTCACCATCTAAAATCACTCTTTGATGATATACAATTGGAATACCTTTTATTTGAGTCATTGTATACCATACAAATTCAAGTAATTCTTCAAGTTTGTTAACCATTGCAGGCCATAATAAAACACCATTATCATTGTCTTTATCATTATTATCTTGTTGTTCTTGCTCTTGTTCTTGTTCTTCTTCACTATGCATACTTGCTAGATATTTTACAAATCCTCTTTGAATAATCATATGTTTCTCTTCAACATATTCTAATAATTTTTGTTCTTGTAAATCATTTAATTTAGGCAGATTCCAATCTATTGAAATTTTAATAGGAATAGGATCTGAAGATTGAAGTTTTAAATTTGATCCAAATGGATTCATTGTTTCAATTGGTGCTTTAATTGGATCTGAAAAATCTAACATTGGAGTTTCATAATTTTTATCTTGGGGTATATTACATGCCAATGGATTTACTAAATCTTCATCTGTCATATCAACATCAACATCAACATCAGCATCAGCAGCTTCAATCTCAGTACTAATACCTTTATTGTCTTTATTTTCATAATTACCTTCATCTTCACTATCATCATCAAGGTCAAGCTCAGCACCTAAAGAAGCAGGAATTGTCGTTTCTGGAATCTCTATTTCTTGTGATGGCAATGATGGAGAGTCTGGAATATTCATATTTGATAGTTTGATCACAGTGTTTGACAGTTTTTGTTGTGTAGTTCTTGTCTTGTCTTGTCTTGCCAAAAAGAAAGAAAAGAACATGCTATAGTACAGAAGTGGCATGGCCATTTTCTATTCATTTCCCCCCCACCGATATTTTTCATTTCCAGTGACACTAATTACACGCGTATATAATAATTCGGAGATGGTATATAAGATACACAATACACAATACATACAGATTATTTCATCTCCCCCACCCAAGAATGTACAAACTAAGCTACAAAATAATATAATATTAAACACCATTAATTATTATAATTATTAAACCGGAATTAACTTTGAAAATCCATCTCTAGTTATAAGTCTATTTAAAGTATCAATACCACCATTTTGTTGAATACACCAACAATCTTCAATAGTTAAAGTTAATTTTTCAATAAATTCATATCCTAATTCTTGTGAAATTAAATATAATTCTTTACTAATAAATTCTTTTTGTTTTAATGTATTTGCAGAACATGCTGCAATAAATAATGGTAATAAGAAAAAACATTTGGCAATTTTATGTTCTTGCTTATTTGGAATTTCACTATTTTTTAAATATGATTCATAACTTATAATAAATTGTTCCATATAAAATCCAATAATTGGACTTGAAGAATTAATATTTGATTTTGATTTATCATCATTATTATTGTTATCATCAATATCATTATTTATAGCTAAAAATAAAATTTCAGATGACATATGAGATAATTTTGTAAAATCAATTAAACATGATTCTTTATCAAATTGAATTTCTGCAGTTTGAATTGTTGTCCAAATAAGAGAAATATCTGTTTTTAATTGTTTAAGATTTAAAATTAATTCATCCTTTTCAATTGAATTTTTCATTCTTAAAATCCACATTAATTTAATTAAATTTTGAATTATATTAATCATTGCAGTATTTAAAACATCATCTAACCAATTTTTACTTTTATTTAAAAATATTTCAATCATTTCTTTATTATAATTTTGAAATAATTTAATTGGTGGTAATAATTCTAATAATGAATCAAATTTTGAAAAATAAATTAAAAATGGATAAAGAAATAAAACTTCAGAAAATAATATTTTATCAAAATTTAAAAAATTAGAATCTTTTAAACCATTAAGAGTTGAATTAATTTCATTAAATGATAAATTTTCATTTTCAACAGAAATTAAATTGGTTATTGAATTTTCAGATACTAAACCTAATAATTTATCAGCCATACAAATTGTTTTAATTGAAAAAATCATCCAATTTTCAGGTTCAATTATTGATGAATTATTAATATTTGATTTCATATTTGTATTATTATTATTATTATTATTATTATTATTTATTGAATCTTTTATCATATTAATAGAATTATTATAATGCCTACTTGCTGCATTAATATATTTATTTGATATTTCAATTTGATCAGTTTTTGATAAATACATACAACCTCTTGCAAAAAAAATTTCACGAAATGAAGCAATAATTGGATTTTTAATAATTATTGTACCTGTATTTGATGATGATGATGATAATGATAATGATGATAAATTATTCCAATAAGATACAGATTTTGGATTATAATTAAGTAAATCATCATAAAAAGATTCAGGTGATGAAGAATTTGAAATATTAGAATCAATTGATTTATTATATAATGAATTAAACATTTGAGAAATTGTATTATTATCAACAAATGAATCATTTTCATTATTAAGTATATCATTATTATTAATAATTTCTGGGGTATATTTAGATTTAGATTTTTTATTGGTATTATTAGTATTTACATCAATAAGGAAATCAATTGTATCTGGTATTTCCATTATAGATTTTGGATATGGAGATTGATGTTTATATTTTTTAAGTTCTAAAACTGAACAAAATGCTGCTGGTATATTAAGTAAATCTTCCTCAAGATAATCATCATCATTATTAGTATTGTTATTATTGTTATTATTATTATTTTCAATTGAAATTGAATGTAAAATTTCATTTGATTTTGATTTTAAATTTAAATTTGAATTTGAAGAACTAATATTTAAAATAGTTGAATCAAAATTATCATCATTACAAGTTGATAAATTAAAATTTTTTGGTAAAGTTTCTGTTGGATATGAAGGCCAAACACATTTTAAAAAATTTCTAGAGCAACCTTGACAAATAGGACCATTTTCATCACATTTCTTCTTTCTCTTTCTACAAGTAAAACAGCCTGTTTTAGTTCTAGATTTTGGGAGTCTTGTAAGGGCTCTGTTGGATATTTTCTTAGAGGACGCTGCTGAAGAGGTCATACGGGTGTGTTGTTGGGACGTTGTGTTGGAATAGACAGATGTACGAGATTTATTATCCATTGCAGTGTTTATCTACCTCTATCTCTATCTCTATCTGTCTCTATCTGTCTCTCACTGTGCCCTCCACAGAAACCAGAAGTTGCCATTTTCAAAATTTTCATGAAAACAAAAATAAAAATAAAAAAAATAAAAAATGAAAAATGAAATATCCGCGGTGCACGGGTGCACCGCTTCCCAAAACGGAAGTTGCAGACGTCCAGGCGAAACGATAAGAACTTCCCTTTTGGGCCAGGCGAGGAGATAAAGATAATATCGATAAAAGATAATAGATAATACTAAAGATAATAGATAATAGATCTTTTCAACTGCCTAAGGATTTAAGTGTTTCAGTACGGTATTTAAGTATGTCGTTTCCTCTTCTGCTTCTTTCTTTTCCTTAACTCCTTAGCTTTCTTTTCTTCCTCTTTCCATCTTTTTTATATCGTTAACAACACTCAAACAACCAAACAACCAAACAACCAGACAATGTCCTTAGCAACAGGTGCACCAACTAACATTGAATCTTTTTACAAATTTACTGATGATGTCTCCGATCCAAAACTTTTCGAATCTTGGAAACCAAAGATTGAATCTTATCTTGCTGATTTAGATAAAAATACTTTACCTGAATTAAGAGTTTCATCAAATGAAATTCCATCAAATTTAGATTCAAAAATTTTTAATACAATTAATTTTTTATCAAATTCAAATTCTTTATCAAAACTTGAACATGAAATTACAGAATCTTCAGCAACTGATCTTGCAATTAAAATTTCAAAAAGTATTTACTCATCTGTTGATGTTTTAAAAGCTTTTGCTCATCGTGCTGTTATCTTACAACAATTTACAAATTTTGCAATGGATTTTTTCATTAATGAAGGTATTAAAAGAGCTGAAGAATTAGATTCATATTTATTAAAAACTGGTAAAACAATTGGTCCATTACATGGTTTACCAATATCTTTAAAAGAACAAATTGGTTATGCAGGTAAAATTACTAATGGTGGTTGGGTTGGTTGGTTAGATAATATACCAAAAGATGATGCAACAACAATTAAAACTTTAAAAAAATTAGGTGCAACTTTTTATGTTAGAACAAATCAACCACAATCTTTAATGCATTTAGATTCAAATAATAATATTATTGGTAGAACTAGAAATCCTTATAATTCACTTTTAACTCCAGGTGGTTCATCAGGTGGTGAAGGTGCTTGTGTTGCTGCTCGTGGTTCCGTAATTGGTGTTGGTACTGATATCGGTGGTTCAATTAGAGCTCCAGCTGCCTTTTCAGGTTGTTATGGTTTAAGACCTTCAACAAGAAGAATTTCTTGCTTTGGTGGTGTATCTTCTGGTAAAGGTCAAGAATCTGTTGTTGCAGTTTGTGGTCCACTTGCAAATACTGTTGATGATATTGAATTATTTATGAAATCTTATATTAATGAAGGTAAACCTTGGGATGATGATCAATGGTGTATTCCAGTTTTATGGAGAGATGTTGAAAAACCAAATCCAAAAGATATTACAGTTGCAATTTTATATGATGATGGTTTAGTTAAACCACATCCACCTTTAATTAGAGGTTTAGATTATGTTGAAAAAAAATTAAAAGATATTGGTGTTAATGTTATTAAATTTGAACCTTTAGAAACTAAAGAAGCTTATAATTTAGTTAATGAAATGTATTCTTGTGATGGTAATTTTGCTCAAAAGGAAATGATTCGTCCTTCAGGTGAACCTTTATTACCTTTAACAAAATGGGCTTTATCTTTTGGTAATGGTGATAAAATGTATACAGCAACTGAAAATAGGGAATTAAATTATAGAAGAGATGCTTTAAGAAAAAAATATAACGATTATTTTGTTCAAAATAAAGTTGATTTTATAATTTCTCCAACTTATACTGGTGTTGCACCAGTTTGTATTAATGATGCAATCGCAGGTCCATATTATTGGGGTTATACTTCATTATTTAATATTTTAGATTTACCAACCTTAGTCTTTCCAACTGGTTTGTCACAAGATCCAAAGGTTGATATTAAAGATGAATCTTATTCTCCAAGATCTGAAATTGATAAAATTGAACAAGATAAATATATTCCAGAATTATTTGAAGGTGCTCCAATTTGTTTCCAATTATCATCAAGAAGATATTTTGATGAAGAAGTTGTTGCATTTGGTAAAGTTATTGAAGAAGTTTTAAAAGCTTAAATTAAATATATCTATTATTTAATAATAAATATTTAACACATTTCTATAGAGACAGTTTTTTTAATATATATAAATAGATCATAAATTATTCCCATTTAATCCAAATACTTTTTGTTACAGTAGATTTAAAAAAAAAAAATTATATAGTAAAATAAACTAAATAATAATTAAAAATTATTCTATTCTAATACAGGTAAAAATTGACCAACAATTAACATTGGTATATCAAAAACATCTCTTTTAATAGTCCAAACACAACAACATCTTAAATAATTATTATCTTCAGCTTTACGTAAATTACAATCTGTCAAATAAGTTGCATTTAAATCACCAAATGCAAATTCACTAAAACTTCTAAAATAATTAATTGTACTCTCATCATCCATTAATTCAACAATAAAAGTACGTTTACTTAATAAACTCATTCTTGAATAACCTGTCATTACAGCAAATTCATTAGTTAACGCAACAATTTCACCTGTACGTCTCCAAATAATTGTTGGTGATGGTGACATTGAAATTAAATTTTCATATTCAAGCAGTGTTCTTTGAAAACTTCTTTCAGTAAAGATTAAATCATTTTCATATAAACTTTTTGTTGCACTAATAAAACTTGGTCTATATTTTGCCATACATTTTGCAATTTCTAATAATTGCCTTTTATTAAATCTTTTCTTTAAATATGCAATTAATGCATGATAAGCATTTGGATATTGATAAGCTTTTACAATATTTGTTAAATAAATATCATCTGGTTGTTTAATAACATGTCTCATAATTAATGGTGATGTATAATCATCTGCCTGTTCCAAATCTTTTGGAATTTCCTTTGCTGTGTTTGGCATTTGTGAATGATCAATATTATAAACAAATGAATTAGGTGTTGAATTTTTTGGATACGATGAAATCATTGTACCATCTTCTAAATTAATTGAAATATAAGGTCTTGAATTGTCATCATCATCATCATCGTCATCGCCATCAACAATAGCATCATTAATATTAGTAAAATCATCATCATCATCATCATCATCATTATAAGAATTATTAATATTATCACTATAATCATTAAAATAATTATCATCATTATCAGAATCAGTTGGAGAAATACCTTTAACAAAAATATTTTCATTTTCTAATTTTAAAGATTTTGATAATTTTTTCTTTCTTAATTTTTTCAGTTTACCATTTGAAATATAATTTAAATTTATTTTTTTCTTTTTAGAATCCATATATCCCATTGTTGGTGTTGGTGGATTAGTATTTAATAAATCTGTTAATTGTGCATATTCATCATTTGCCATTGTAGATTCAAAATTTCTCATTGAAGATTCTGATGATAAAATATCTTGAGAAAATCTTGGATCTAAACTTTGATTTAAACTATGAGTTGTTGATAATGGTATATTTTCATTTCTACTTACTGAACTAACACTAAATTCTAATGGAGATCCAGGAGTTTCAGGATCAATTGAATGAGATGATGGATCATGAACTATATTTAAAATATGATTATTATTATTATTTGAACGATTTTTTGAATTTGATCTACTATGATTTTTTGAATTAATATTACTATTATTATTGCTGTTGTTATTACTATTGTTATTATTATTATTATTATTATTATTATTATTATTATTACTATTATTATTACTCTTATTACTATTGTTGTTATCGTTTAAACCAATTGTTTTTATAGATGAATGAGCTGATGATTTATTATCGGTTGTATTCACTATCGTATTTGATCGATTTAGTTGTTTTTCATTTGAATTTGTTGCTGTTGTTATTGAATTTAATAAATTTTGTAAACCTGTAGTTGATAAATTTGATAATCCCATCATTGATAAAGTTTGTGAAGTTGGAATTTGTATTAAACCGGTATTTGAATTATTTAAATTTAAATTTTGATTTTTTACATCAGGAGAGAATGATGGTATTTTTAAATCAAATTGTGGAGTTTTAACATCACCTTGCAAAGAAGAGAAATTTTTCAAATCAGAGAATGAAGGCAGTCTTAAATCAGATAATGACGGATTAGGGTTTATATTTGAAGGTAATAAATTCGTATTTGAATTTGAAGCATCTATTGTTGCTGTTGTTGTTGATTGTTGATTTGAAGCATTTGTTACTTGCGAAGGGTTCATATTAGTTAATGAAACATTTGCTAAATTTAATAAAGAAATTGGAGGAGGTAATAAATTTGATGTGTTTGAACTTATAACACCTAAACCTGCAAGATCTGTAGTACTTTGCAAAGATGAATTAATAGGTCGTTCATCATTTCCACTATCATTGAAATCAATATTATTATTATTATCAACAACAATTTCATCTTGTTTCCCCTTTTTTTGTTCTTTTTCTTGTTCCTCTAAATTTGAATTAGCATTATTAAGTTTTTGTAATTTTTTCCCTCTAGGCTTCTTTACAGTTTTTGAAATATTTGTTGTTGATTTTGGTTCTTTAACTGTTGTTGGTTTCTTACGTTTTCTTGTAGTTTTTGCAGCACTAGTTGTAGTTGAATCAATGTTATTATTAAGCTCCGGGTCAATATTAAGGATATTTTTATTTGCATTTGCATTTTCATTATCAATTTTATTAATATTGGAATTACTTGAATCTATAATTTGAGTTGATTGATTATTTTGAATTGTTGGTGTTGAAGAGATGTCATTTAGTGGTTGTTTGACGATATTATCACTTGTTGATATCTTTACCCCGGAGATTTTTTGATCCTCATTATCATTATTACTATTATTGTTATTATTATTATTATTATTATTGTTATTATTAGTAGTAGTAGTAGTAGTTGTTGTTTTTGCTGTTGCTGTTGCTGTTGCTGTTGCTGTTGCTGTTGTTGCTTTTGTTGATTTAGGTACTGGATCTTTTCTCTTCTTTCTCCTTATAGCATCAGTACAAGTATCTGCGAATCCTCTTTTGATACAGTTTTTGCACGGCCTTTCATGATCACATTGAAGATGTTTGGAGTGGCAGAAAGAACATGCGACACGAGTAGGTTTCCTTGCCTGTTTAACATCTGGCGGGAGTTTCTTCGTCATGTGATTGATGTGGATGTATTAGTTATGATTGTAATGGTGTTTGAACAGTGGGAAGACACAACATTGGTGTATAAATCAGCAATACCAGCAAGATCAACGTCCACCACTGCAGACATAACATGCGTCAGCCAACCGCCAACCGCAACCCGGGATTCTACGCGATTTGCAGCTGTTTTGTGTGGGGAAAACGTAAGATGAAGTGAAGTGGAATGCAACGGGGTTACACTGAGGGTGGAGGTCAAGGGTCAAGGGTCTTGTGCATTTGCAATTGTTATTATTATTACTGTTATCGTACGATGTATATACAAAACATTATAAAGGTAATCAATCAACTACAAAACAGCAGTCCAACCTGCTAAACCGTTAGATTTAAGCAGACTTGAAAACTTCGGTGAATTTTGAGTAATCAGCCTTAGTAGAAGCTGGAGCCTTTGCAGAACCTAATTTCTTTTCAGCGAAAGCCTTAGCATAAGGGTTTAATCTGTAAAGAATTTGCTTGTTCTTTAATGGATTCTTCTTTTGAGAAGCAGTCTTCTTGGTTTGAGAAGGACCTGCAGCTTTAACACTAGCTTTAATTTCATCAGAATTGATAATTCTGGTAACATCAGTATTAGAAATAATATTTGATGGTAAAGTAGAATAAACAGAATCTAAAGCAGCAAAAGCGGATTCAGTCCAAATAATAAATCTACCTAAATGAGCACCTGGAGCTAATTGTAATAAACCAAGAGATTTAACATTTGCAGTTTCAACACCTGGAACATTTCTGAAAGCTTTAACAATACCATTATCTTGAGCATAAACAACTAAAGGACCTCTTCTTTGTGTAAATCTTCTACCTCTCATTTTACCTTTACCAGCTCTCATTTTCTTTGATTTAATAACTTTAATAACATCTTTATGAGCATTTAAAGCTTTTAAAGCAATGATTGCATCTTTAGTTTTTTCAATTGATTGTAAATCATCAGATACAACTAAAGGAATTTCAGAAATTTTTTCAATTCTATGACCTCTAGCAAGGACTAAAGATTGAATTGCAGAAGCAGCAACAGCTGAAGCAGTTGCATATTTCTTTTCATTATGATTAACTTTGATGTGCCATCTTCTCCAAATTTTAGTTGGAGCAAACATTCTACCACCTCTACACATATTACCAAAAGCAGCTTGACCAGATCTATGAGTACCACCACCACCAACTCTTGGAATTCTAGCAACAGCTCTACCTGTACCCCAAGATTCAGCAGAATGTTGATGACCTGCATTTTCAGCAACGGCATAAGCTTGTCTTTTATTCTTATTAATCTTTGTGAAGACAGAATGAACGACATCTGGTCTAATTGGTGCCTTAAAGACAGCTGGTAATGGTAAAGAGGTTGAGGTGGATTCACCCTTGATGGAAACAACAGTAACTTGTGGTCTAGCAGACATTTTGTATGTTTTGTTAATAGATCAAGAGGGAAAGAAGGATATAAAGATATCAAGGTAATAAGAAGCAGCAACTCAGAAGAAAAAAAGTAGCAGTAGTAAGTAACAAATGCAGTGAAGTGTGAAGTGTGAAGTGTGAGGGGGTGGGAGGTGAAAAGTTTTCATTCGCAAAGCAAAAAGAAAGCAAAAAGAAAAGCAAAAAAAAAGCTGCGTCGCTCGCGCTCAAAACAAAGCCGGGTAACCCTGCCTCTCACACCCGTGCACCGGCGGGTGCTGATTTTTCATTTTCCATTTTCCATTTTTCATTTTTCATTTTTCTCATTTCCACTGTTATTTTGGTGTTGAAAAATTTGCTCCATAATACTGCTACTACAAATGACGGTGTTACTGTTTATACTGCTGCTACAATCAACAACAACAGCAACAACAGCCATTCACACAACAGCAACAGAGAATGTCTTCTAACTGGGCTGACGCAGAAGCAGAATTACCTCAACCCTTGGTCACAGATAATGGTGATGGTACAAAGACAATTGTTTCATATAGATATAATGATCAACATAAAAAGGTAAAAGTTACACAAAAGATTAAATTTGTTAAAAGTATAGAAACTGTTAATCCTTTAGTTGCAAAGAGAACTCATTGGAAAAGATTTGGTATTGAAAAGGATAATAAAACTATTGGTCCTGATTCAAAAACAACTCAAATTACTGAAGAAGTTAAATTAATTTTAAGTACAACTTGGAAAGCTGATGAAGAAAAGGAACAAGAAAAATCAAAGAATAAACTTACTAAATCAACCTTCAAATGTAGAGTTTGTGGTGGTACTGGTCATTATTCTGCAAAATGTCCATATAAAGATACTTTTGGTTCTGATTCCTTATTAAAACCAAATTCAACATCAGATGGTACTAATAATAATAATACTAACAGTAATAATCCTGCAAATTCATCATTAGCATCAGATAATAAACCATCAGGTTCTTTCTCTTCAAGATATGTTCCACCAAATATGAGATCAGGTATAGATGCTTCATCAAATAATGGTATACCTGCAGAAGTACCTGCTTTAAGAGTTACAAACTTGAATTCAGCAATTGATAGAGATGCATTACAAAGTATTGTTTCTAGATTTGGTAATTATGATAGAGTCTCCGTATTGAAAAATAGAGAAACTGGTGAATCTTTAGGTGTTGCTTTTGTTAATATGGCAACATTAAAAGGTGCTGAAGCTGTTAAAGAAGCTCTTGATGGTAGAGGTTTAATGAATATGATTTTGTCTGTCGATTGGGCAAGACCGAAATAGTTATGTTTAGGTGTGTAATTGTGTAATTGTGTAATAAATAAAGTATTCAACACAATTAATATCATCAGCTTGTGTAGATACAGGTGCATTCCCAAATAGGAAGGTATAAAATGCGGGGTCCACCTGATACCATAATAAGCAATAAGCAGTAAGCACTAATAAGTATCGATATCTATATAATAAGACCACATCCCCACCGCTCATCTCAGTTTGCATTTATCTATTTGCCACCCATATTTCTTCTTCATTCTCTTCTTTCGATACCTATCTTCTTCTTGATCTTACTGCTTCATCATCAATCACATGTCACAGAATCAAGGTATTAGTAAAGTTCAAGATTCTATCAAAGAATTGACTAAAATTGACCCATGGCTTGAACCATACGCTGAAGAAATAGCTTATAGAAGATCAATTGCTGATAATTGGATTGATAAACTTAATAAAAATGAAGGAAGTCTTTTAAATTTTGCAAATTCTTATAAAACAATGGGTTTACATATTCAACCTGATAATTCAATAATTTATAAAGAATATGCCCCAAATGCAGTTAATGCATCACTTATAGGTGATTTTAATAATTGGAATCATGATTCAAATATAATGATTAAAGATTCTCATGGTCATTTCTCAATTAAAATTCAACCAAATAATGATGGAACTCCAAAAATTCCTCACAATTCAAGAATTAAAATTTATTTAACTTTACCAAATGGTGAAAAAATTGCTAGATTACCAGCTTATATTCAAAGGGCAACTCAACCACCAAAAGAATATAATAATCCTTCTTATGAAGCTAGATTTTGGAATCCACCAATTAAATATATTTTCCAAAATAAAAGACCAAAATTACCAAAATCAATTAAAATTTATGAAGCTCATATTGGTATTTCAACTCCTGATCCAAAAATTGGTACTTATAATGAATTTACTGATAATATATTACCAATAATTAAAGATTTAGGTTATAATACAATTCAATTAATGTCAATAATGGAACATGCATATTATGCTTCTTTTGGTTATCAAATTACTTCATTTTTCGCAATTAGTTCTAGATTTGGTACCCCTGAAGATTTAAAAAGATTAATTGATACAGCTCATGGTTTAGGTTTAAGAGTTTTATTAGATGTTGTTCATTCACATGCTTCAAAAAATGTTGAAGATGGTTTAAATATGTTTGATGGTACCGATTATTGTTATTTTCATTCTGGTGGTAAAGGAATTCATGATCAATGGGATTCAAGATTATTTAATTATGGTCATTATGAAACTTTAAGATTTCTTTTAAGTAATTTAAAATTTTATTTAGATGAATATAAATTTGATGGTTTTAGATTTGATGGTATAACTTCAATGCTTTATACTCATCATGGTATTGGTTCTGGATTCTCTGGTAATTATAATGAATATTTAAGTCCATTTGCTCCAGTTGATAAAGAAGCTTTAGCATATATGATGCTTGCAAATGATTTAAGTTCAGATTATTCAACTGAAAATAATTGTACAATTACTACAATTGCTGAAGATGTTTCTGGTTATCCAACTTTATGTCGTCCACGTATTCATGGTGGTGTAGGTTTTGATTATAGATTAGCAATGTCAATTCCTGATATGTGGATTAAAATACTCAAACATAAATCTGATGAGGAATGGGATATGGGTAATATTTCTCATACACTTGGTAATCGTCGTTATCGTGAAAAATGTGTTTCATATTGTGAATCTCATGATCAAGCACTTGTAGGTGATAAAACTCTTGCATTTTGGCTTATGGATGCAGAAATGTATACACATATGTCTGTACTTTCTCCTTTAACTCAAGTTATTGATCGTGGTATTCAATTACATAAAATGATTAGATTAATTACTCAATCACTTGGTGGTGAAGCATATTTAAATTTTGAAGGTAATGAATTTGGTCATCCTGAATGGTTAGATTTCCCAAGAACTGGTAATGGTGAATCTTATCATTATGCAAGAAGACAATTTAATCTTATTAAAGATGATCTTTTACGTTACAAATTTTTATATCAATTTGATAAAGCAATGAATGAAACTGAAGAAAAATTTACTTGGTTGAATTCAGAACCAGCTTATATTTCTTTAAAAAATGAAACTGATAAAGTCATTGTATTTGAAAGAAACAATAAAGTTTTCTTATTTAATTTCCATCCAACTAATAGTTATGTTAGTTATCGTATTGGCGTTGAACTTTCTGGTACTTATAGAATCATTTTAAATACAGATAGAATAAAATATGGTGGTCATGGAACAATTGATGAATCTAAATCGGTTTTTTTCACAACAGATCTAGAATGGAATGGTAGAAAAAACTTTATTGAAATCTATTTACCTGCTAGGACTGCTTTAGTATTGGCTTTAGAGCAAGAGATTAATAATTCCAACAAATAAGAGTTTTGCATTGCTTTTTCTTTTAAAAAAAAAATTAAAAATTATTCTTTTTGTGTATGTGTTTTATGTTTGTTGTTTATTTTCATTTCGTTAAGTTACTTCATTTTAATTATTTATGTTTTTTTGTTTGTTTTTTTTTTAATTTCTTTATTTGCATCATTCAAAGTCATTTATAACCCAGTTTATATTTTTTTATTCCATCGTTATATATATAAATTTACATACATACATCTCAAAATATTTATCTTTCTTTCTAGTATATTAATCTATAGAATGTTGATTTTTAAATGTTTTTAACATTGATTTATCAGAGAATGTCTCAATACAAGTTTCCAAAAACTTTAACTGACAATCAATCATTGAACTTTTATAACTCAAAAATTTACTCTTTTTACTGATAACATCAGCTACCGGTGTATCAGCAAATAACTTAGATAATGCTTCAACTTGATTTGACAGTTGCCATTGTGCAGTTTCAATTAATTCTTTACCTGAACATTTAGGAAGATAAAACAAATATGCATATGACCATTTTAATGATTGTCGACTTTCAAGTAATGCAGAGACACATTCTTTATAAAATACAGTTTCAATCCATGAAACACCATTTTTTACTTGTAATTCTCTAATTTTTCCTTCAAACTTTTCTAAAATAGCAAGATCTTTATCATGAGATATTCTTTGTGAATTAAATCTATCAAAATAAAACATATACTTCTGATATGAAGCTTTCTCATCTTTTCCAACTTTTGTAGATTCTCTATAATTTGAACATCCATTATGCCCACACCAAGTACCCATACAAATCCAACAAAATTGATGTTTACATTTTAAACAAGAAATATGATTACATCCACCATTTTTTTCAATATTTGCATGACATTTAGGACATAATTTAGTATTTGTTTGAAGCCAGTTAAGAGTTTCAGTATCATCTTGACATTTCTTCTTCCATTTACTTACTAATTGACATGGACATGGTGCATGATAAGTTTCTAAACAATTGTAACAAAATAAATGATTTCTGGAACATTTAACAATAGGAACCATCATCATACTGACTTGTTCATCAAGAGAAGCAACATCATTTGAATCAAATCCCACACATTCTAATATACTGTCACAATCTGGATACGGACATAGTGCAAATTTCTTTCCTTGTGTTGTACAAAATTGTACACTTACATTAAACCAATACCTAGATAATAAAGTATGATTTCTTTTACGTTCAATTTCTTCAATTTCTTTCTTTTCCATTGTACTATGAAAATCAAAAATCAGATCATTAATATCAGCAATTCTTTCCTTTTCACTTTTCTTCTTTTTAAAATCCCCAAATCCATCAAACTGATCGATCACATTTCCAAATTCATCAAATTGTTCTTCATCAGAAGTTAAATTATAAACTTCAACAATTTGATCTTTTGAAATAAAATGTAATGTTGTATTTTCTGCATTGAATTCTGTAGTTTTCAGCATAAAATCACTTAAAATCTTCAGTTCTTGAACTGTAAGTTTTAATTCACATCTTGGATCTCGAAAAGGACATTCAATCAATAAAGTTGATGAACTATTTTTACTTTTAATATAATGACTATAGCAATCTGTGCAGAATTTATGTTTGCATCCATATAATGAAAAAAATTCCATTGGTTCCTTAGGATCAGGTCCACAACAACATATTCCACATAAATCATCCTCTTTTTTTGATAATGATAAAAGTTCATCCAAATTCTTTGGAAACTTTTTTTCAGTTACACCATATTTTAAAAGATATTTATTCCGACTTTTGGAATTAACATAATCATCTAATAATTTATGGTTATTCCATGAATATTGAATGAGTATTGAAAGGCATTTTCCGGGATCCAGTTCTAACATTTCACCTAATGATTTGACCTTCTGATCAATCTGTAATATTAAATCATCATGACTCAAGGTTTGATATTTCATCCTATGTGTTGGTGTTCCATTAGAAGTTTGTGAAACTGGAAATGTATATAACATTTTGGTTTGGTTAGCTTCTCGTTCATCCAATGTTTGATCGTCATAATCGAGTTCTTCAATACTGTCATAATCAGAAAACTCCAAAGAATCCAGATCACTTGAGATGATATCAATACATTCAATCATATCTAATTCGGACATGTTACCTATCTGTATAATCTAAATATCAGACTTTGTTGTTGTTGTTAATTGAAAGAATAAAAGAGATCAAGACATGTAAAAGAAAACAGATATATTTTTAGTGTTGAATCTACTATGATCAAAACTCAGCGAATTCATGCTTCATTATCACTTCTTACTACTATATATCCTATTTTATGCTTTCTATTTTTATGCACTAACAATCTTCTATTTTACACATCAATTAATTACATAGGTCATAAAATACTTTTTATTTATACACATTGATAGTACCTGATCTATCTCCGCAAATAACCATATTGTATGGGACTTGTAAATATGTTAGAGATGATACAATATCACAAGGTGATTTGTTAACTAACTTAGGACCATTTCCAACTCGATTTGACGCTGTTGTATCTTTGTTTGTAGAAGATACATATCTTTCATTAACAAAAGTTAGCGTAGAATTTACTTGTGTCTCTGAATAAACTGGATAATCACCAACATGCCCTTCATTACCACGGACGTCTATAACAACCCTAGAATCTTGAAATTTTTCTAAATTCCATTCAATTATTTTATTATTTTTCAATGAACATACAATTTTCCCTGGAAAGTTATTCATCCCAAAAGAACTATATCCAATACTTGTACATCCATTATCAATCTCTGTAAGCTCTTTATTAATGTAAATATTTAAAAGTTTATCCTCGATTTCATCTTTTACTTCACATACACTATATAGCTCAATTGTTGAAAATGATTGCTTGTTATTGGAACATAAAACAATTCTTGGTTGTCCTCTTTCTACATCCCAAATAATCACATCAGAATCACCAGTTCCTCCAATAAAACAAATAATTTTTTTTTGTGTTTTTGTACTAGAAAATAATTCATTATTGATTTCAATCATTTTCGAAATACCAAATGATCCATGCTTGAATTTTGTGGATTTAACACATAATCCAGCTTCCAAATCCCATAAATCAATTACACCCTTATTTGTTCCTAGAACAGCCCAAGATTGACTTTCATCAATAATTAACGATTGAATACTCCCATGAAGAATGTTATTTTGTAAACAATAAACTTCTTCCATAGATCTAATATCTATACCAATCAAATTTGCCGTAGGAGTGATCATAAAAAGATATGGTTTACCTTTAATTATATTAAACTGTAAATTTGTTACGTACTCATTTTTTGGTTTAACTTTACTATATTTGAGAAGGGTAATAGATGTTTTCTTATATTTTTTCAAGTTTGAATTCTCTAATGTACTAACAAAATCAACTCGAAATATGCTTATGGAACCATCTTCCTTTGAAACTGCAAAGCAATGACGATCTTTCATAATACACATGGATTTAATAGGTGATCCCATATTAACTGAAATGCATGATTCCCCTGTTACGTCAATTTCTAATCTTTTTGATTCCCATATCTTTAATATACCAGATGAATCACCAGAAATAAAATATTCATGATCAGGACTAACAATAATGTCAACTATTCCAGCTTTATGTTCAATAAATCTAGCTATCAATACGCAATTTTTGTTCATATCAGCATTTTCTTTGTTATTGTTGTTTATAATCGATATATCAATTAAGTCACCAAATTCTTGATAATCTTGAATATCAGGTTCAAAATTTAGACTCTTTAAAAATTTCAAAATAAATGGATTCTTACCTGGATAACTAAATGAAATATTAGTAGTTAGTTTCTTTAATTGCATAGTTTCATCATATACATTAGCATCTCCAAAATCTTGAAATAATTGATTATTTTGTTTCCCAGAAACAATGGATGACTCACCAAAGACCATCTGATCACTTGTAGTTACAATTGGTTTTGCATTTTGTAAAGTTTTCAGTATTAATGCACCACCATTCTCTTCCATTTCTCCTGTAGGTTTTTGGTGCAATTGTAATGATAAAATATCTCTTTCTGCATTTTTCAAAATTTTGGTAGTTCCTATATTATCATTGTTATCATATTTATGAATAACATCAACAAAAACACTTCTAGGTATAAGTTTGCAAATATCATCATGTGTTGCATATTGTGTAGTTCTTGTTGATAAACGAGATATTTTAAAAATATAAGCTCTTAATGATGCAATTTTCCACAGTTCATCCTTTTTAAATCCAAGATTCTGTAATTTCTCGATATTCTTTAAATCAGAATTACTTAATGGAACTTCAAAGTTTGAAATGAAATCATCTGATTTAGTATTCGTAGTGCTATTAATCATGGATGGATTCATATTCTTTTTCTTTGCAAAAACTAATTTGGTATTTCCAAACATATCAACATTTTTAGATCCCATATCTACTCTTTGCCAAAATAATGAATCATGAGTAGACAAACTCCAAATGGTAACTTTATTGTAAACTGCTCTTGATAATGGATTATGTGCTGCAATATATAGACTATTCCATGTAAAATTAGTAACTTCATGTTGGAAAAAGGGTCTAATCAATGGATATAACATACAGTAAAAATCAGACATTGATAATTGATTACCAATAGTAATAATTAAATTTAAAACTGATTGGCGAATTAAACCATTAGGATGTAAAATTAATACAACTGAAAGTTTTACAAGATCCCAAAAGCATTCCTTTCTAATTAACCCAAGATTTATTAACACAGATAATACTTTCAATAATGTAATGACAATTGTTTCTTCTGGTCCATATAAAGCTTGAACTAATAATGGTAATATATACTGTTCTAAACCTGTAATTCCAACAAAAATTGATAAAGGTACGATACTTGAAATAAATGCAAGTTTGATCTGTGGATTTTTATCATTCAGATATGTGATTAAATGACTCAATATAACATCATTAGTTTTATCTTTACCAAAGAAAAAGCATAATGGGCGTATATTTCTCATCAATGCAATTCTAACATAAATACTGTTATCAGTCAATATTTGAATTGTTAAATGTTCAAAATTTTGTACAATTTCTGCATATTCAGATTCATTTCTATCTCTATCATTAAAAATAATACTATCAATATCTGAATCATGATAAGCACCAACTTTATTTTTAAGTAAAATAGATAATTCATAAAATTTCTTTGCGGTAATTGCGAGATGTGGTAAACAACATGCAAATACCATTCTTACATATGAACCACTTAAATTATCTTGAGATTTTGAATTATAAGAGCTAAATTGTTGAGAGCAATTGCCATATTTTGAAGAACCAGATAAAGAATTTAAAGAATCTTTGTTAACATTTATATATGATCTTTTAAGAAATAGTTGAAGTTTTGGTACAATATATTCTGTAAAAACATGAATATTAATTGGTGTAATTGTGTCTATCATCATTAATAATTGTGTCATACAACAAAGAGCAGATATTTGAACATTTTCACTAGGATCATCTAACATATTTATTAAGTATGGTAAACATCTATCAAATTTAGCTTCATCATGTAATTGTTCACCAAATGCTAGAATCAAATCACATGATTTTATTCTATATGATGAATGTGTTGTATTTCTAACATTATGACATAAAAAGGAAAGTAAAATCAGTGAAGAACAATCATTAATTGAATCTTTGGTAAATATTGCAGATGTATTTTGAGGTATATGTTTATTCATTCCTGATAAATTTAACTCAACGGGTATTAAACTTCCATTGTTAATATTATTTGCACTTTTTTCATCCACATCTATAATATTACTTTTAAATCCCAAATAAAGTGCAATTTTATCAAAATCTTTATATAATCTATCAATTCTATAATCACAAATTTGAAAATTTACTGTAGAATCATTTGTAGATATTGGTGAATAAGATGATAAATTTTTCATATAAGTATATAAAAATGTGTAAAAAAAATCAGGAAACAAAATTTTCCTAAAATTTGTTAAATATTGTTTTGCTGATAATCTATCATTTGGATTTAAACTTATCATACTTTGAATTAACTTTCTAATATTTGAATCTTCAATTGCATCTAAATTAGGTGTATATTCACCCCTTTTATAACGAAACATTTGTGGTAATGAAAAAATTGGTAATCCATCTGTATAAAGTTCTGCAATTACACAACCTAAAGAAAAGATATCAACTTCTGGTGTTAATTTAATATTTTCTGGATTTTTAAATAATTCATCAATTTCAGATTGACTTTTAAATCTTTCTGGTGCAATATAACATGAATGTCTTTGAATTGTATCGAAATAAAAAGAAAAATGTGATTGATTTTGATCAGGTAAATAAACAGGTTTAAATAATCCTATATCAGATAATAATATCCAATTCCACGATGTTAACAATACATTCTCAGTTTTTAAATCACCATGAAAAATATTATTTTCATGCATTTTATTTAAAGTCACTAATAATTGATAAACAATCCATTTTTTTTCTATACTTTCAAAAAATGGTCTTATTGATAATCTATCATATAAATTATATCTAGCATAAGGTCTAATAAGATATGTTGCTCTCTCTGAATCGATTAATGTATCAAATGGTAAAGTATTAGGTATATCTATTAACTGAAATTTTAATTTATTCAAGTTATCTAAAATTTCATGCATATCAATTTCAATTCCTGATGGTTTTATCAAAAGTTTAACAACTTTATATCCACTTGGTGATAAACATTGAATAGTTTTCAAAAATCTAGATGTTCCTAATGGTTTTGAATATTGTAATGAAGGTAGGAAATCAATGTATGCCGATATGGCAATTGTATGTGCCGTTGGGGAAATTGTTGAAAAGTCAAAGTTCATAATTGTGTATTAGAATTGAAATCTGCCCTTTCAGTTGTGAATGTAAAATGTAGCAGCATTATGAAGTTAAAAAGGATGATTGAAATGAATAAAATCATGATAATCAGTAATCAAATCAAATCAAATCAAATAATACCGCCATCCGAGCAAAACGTAAAAGAAAATGCTGTCTCGGGTGACTTGCTTCTTTGGGCCGTCCTATCTGCTCTCACTCTCTTTTCCCAAAGAGGCAACTTATCTTTGACCTTTCACTGTTTAATCTTTAATCATCCCCGTTCAGAGACACCCTTTATTTCTGCAAGCTATGAAAGTACCTGTTTTATGTTAGTTCTACTTTTCAAGATAAGTTATCTTTTAACAACTTTTCTTTGCTAAATATACACACATATATATATATCATTTGTAATACCATTTAGCTTTGCACCCAGTAGCTAAAAACAATTAATTTGATAAAGAAATAAAAAAACAAATATGACAATTAACGAAATCTTTGCCAAAGATGGTTTTGGTCACAGATATTACAATTCAAAAGTATCTATGTATAATTATAATGAATGTAATTCAATGTTAAATAATAGTAGTATTAATAAAAATAATAATATAAAAATTACACAAAATAATAATAATAATAATAATAATATCGGAGGAGGTGTAAGGGATGTTATTAATAGTTCAGATTGTAGTAGTTCATCTGAAGAACTTGATACAGTTGGAGATAATAAAGTAATATATGAAAAGGCAAATTTTTTAATTAATTCAAGATATCGAATTTTACAAGTTTTAGGTAAAGGTTCTTATGGTACTGTTTGCTCTGCAATTGATTTAAAAGCAAAGGATAAAACAACTGTTGCAATCAAAAAAGTTTGTAATATATTTACTAAAGAAGTATTACTTAAACGTGCAATTAGAGAACTAAAATTAATGGATTTTTTTAAAGGTCATAAAAATATTATTGGATTAGTTGATTTAGATATTGTTTATATGAAACCATATGATGGATTATATTGTTTTCAAGAATTATGTGACTATGATTTAGCAAAAGTTATTCATAGTTCAGTTCAATTTTCCGAATTTCATATAAAATCATTTTTTTATCAAATATGTTGTGGTGTAAAATACATTCATTCAGCTGATGTTATTCATAGAGATTTAAAACCTGGTAATATATTAATTACAGCACAAGGTTTATTAAAAATTTGTGATTTTGGTTTAGCAAGGGGTATTAATGAAAAATATATGAATCGTAATCATAGATCTAGTCATATTACAAATTATGTTGCAACGAGATGGTATAGAGCACCTGAATTAATATTAACTAGAAAATCATATGGTAAAGCTGTTGATATTTGGGCTGTTGGATGTATTTTTGCTGAATTATATGGTAGAAGACCTATTTTTATTGGAGATGATCAATTACATCAAGTAATGGAAATTTGTAAAATTATTGGAACACCACCAAAGCATATAATTTTCGGATTTGGTACAACAATTGCATGGGAAATGTTTTCTGAACCAAAGCCAAGATATCAAAAGAGGAATTGGGGTGATCTTTATCCACATGCAAATTTTAATGCACAAGATTTACTTGATTGTATGATATGTTGGGATATTGAAAAACGTTATACTATTGAAGAAATATTAGATCATGCATATTTAGAAGATATTAGAAATAAAGATGATGAAATTATTAGGGATGAAACATTTGATTTTAGTTTTGAATGGAAAATTAAAACACTTAGTGATATGAAAATGATGTTACGTGAAGAAGTTGAAAATTTTAAAAACAAAAAGCATGGTTATGACAAATTGGTAGGTATATAATGATAAAGTAATTGCAGGGTATATTGTTATACATATATACATATACATATACTGATCTAAGTAATAATTAAATGAAAAAAAATGTATTATGCATATTCATATATTTGAGTTTTACCAAAATCTGGTGAAAAGGATAAATTTAATTGTTGAAATCTATCAGAAGATTTATGAAAATATAAACCTGTAATATTACCAGAAATTTGATTGAAAGAAACGTAATAAAATCCTGCAAATGATGCACCTTTAATATTTTTTACATCAGAATCAGGATATAAAAATAATTCTTTCCATCTCATAAATAAATTTTCATTATTTAAAGCTTGATAATTATAAAAATAATTTAATTTTTCATAATTTGAAATTGAATTTGAATTATCTAATAAATCTAAATTTAAAGATCTCCAAGATGGGAATCTAGCCCAATGTTGTAAATCATTTCTTAAAGTTGAATCCCATGATTCATGTTTTGTCTCAAAAGTGTAATTTTTACCAATTATTTCACCTTTAAAAAAGGTAATTATTAATGGATTTGATTCAATTAAATTATGAATTAATAAAAATCCTGATATAACAGAAGAATTTAAATCAACTTCAGTTAATTTAACTTGAACATGATACCTTTGTTTACCTGATTCTTGATATCCTGAGAATTTGGCACCAGGTTTTAATAAAGATGTTTGTTTTGGCCTTTGTGGAGGTGATGGAATTGGTAATGGTGATATAGGAATTTTATTAGATAAATTTGGTGACGATGATGACGATGATGAAGATGATGAAGATATTATGGGATTCGATACTTGGTCATCAGCATTTGTTTCTGGGACTGTTGATGAGCAGTCTGTGGGTTGCTGTTTCACCCCCATGATGCAGTGTGTGGTCTGGTCTGGATGATATCTCTCAAGCCAAAAGCAGTGTATGTGTATGTGTGTGTATCTATCTATGTGTATGTATGTGTGTGTGTGTATAAAGTGTCTCTTTTTGCTTTTGCCAGCTCCTGATAAGCAGGCTGACTCGGACCTGACTCGGGCTGCTGCTCTTGGTCTGACTCTGCGCTGCGCCGCTCTGCGCTGACTCGGTTCTTATCTGACTCTTCTTTTTCAGCTCTCACCGACTTCTAATTTGAATTTGAACACTTTCATGTACTTTCATTTCTATTTGTAATTTTCAAAGACTTGAAACTAACAACACACCATCCAATCATTCATCACCTTAAAGCAGTTGATAAATCAAAGTATATAGTACTAATTCACAAGATTTTCTCAAATTCAAAAAAATGACTCAAGAATCAGAATTAGCCTTACTTTTAGATGAACCAACTCCAACTTCAAAATTACAATCATTAAAAGATATATTTGCAGGTACTATTGGTGGTGTTGCACAAGTTTTAGTTGGTCAACCATTTGATACTACAAAAGTTAGACTTCAATCTTCTTCAAATCCAAATACTTCCCCAATTGATATTATTAAATCTTTATTAAAAAATGAAGGTCCATTAGCATTTTATAAAGGTACTTTATTACCATTAATTGGTATTGGTGCATGTGTTTCAATTCAATTTAGTGTTAATGAGTCAATGAAAAGAATTTTCACTTATTATAATGATGGTCCAAATAAAATGAATTCTTTACAATTTTTCATTGCTGGTGGTGCTGGTGGTTTTGCAAATGGTTTCCTTGCAGGTCCAATTGAACATGTTAGAATTAGATTACAAATTCAAACAAAATCAAAATCAAATATTAATAATAATTTATTATATAATGGTCCATTCTCAGTACTTAAACATATGTATTCAATTGGTGGTTTAAATACAATTTTTAGAGGTTTAGGTCCAACTTTAATTCGTGAATCATTTGGTATTGGTATTTATTTTATGACTTTTGAAGCACTTGTTCAAAATACAATGCAAAAATATAATATTAAACGTAAACAAGTTGAATCTTGGAAATTATGTACTTTTGGTGGTTTAGCTGGTTATGCAATGTGGATATGTTGTTATCCAATTGATGTAATTAAATCAAAAATGCAAACTGATACATTAGGTAATTGGAAATTTAAAAATTGTATTCATGTAGTTAAATCAATTTTAAATTCTCCAATTGGATGGCGTGGTTTCTTTGTTGGTTTTACTCCAACTATTTTAAGAGCAGCACCAGCAAATGCAGCAACTTTTGTTGCATTTGAGTGGACAATGCGTTTACTTGATTAATTTCATTCAAAAAACTAAATAATAATAATAATAATAATATCATTATCATTATCATTATCAAGACTTTTCTATATACATATATGATAAATTCTAATCCTTTCCTTCTCATTTGATAACTATTTTATTGACTTTAATCTTTTTATTTAATTTATATTTATATTTATTAATAAATTAGTTTCATATAATTCAAACAAGTCAATTCACCAAATCATCATATTATATTGATTTAAAGTTTAGTTAAAACATAAATTAGATACAATTTTATACAAAAGAATTGCATATACAGCGAGTTTACATATTTATAAGCTAATAATGTTAATATTATAATATGTAAATACAATAATAATATATACAAATTTGCTTATATTTTAAATGAGAATGAATTATTGTTAAAATAAATATTAGTGATAGTAATAGTAATTAATTATTTTCTTTCCTTTAAATAATAGCATCCATTTTACTAAAAATACTAATAACAGATGCAACTACTTCTAAATTCATTTCAAAACCTTTATGACTATCAACTTCTTTATCAATTTCACTATTTAAATTTAAACCAAAATTAACTGTTGAAGCTTTATCAATAAATGGGAAATCACTAAAATTACTTAATAATTCATCAGATCTAATAAATGCTTGATCTCTTAAATCAAAATTAAGATCAACTAATACATTTTCTAAAACATTTGCTGCACTACAACCACAAACTAATATAACAGTTCTTAAATATTTCCAATTTAAAGTTGAAGGAAAATATTTTTCATTATATTCAAATATAACATTTCTTGATGTTAACATATTTAAAACTCTTGAATTAATTAATTTCTTTGGTAAAGGATCATTAATTGGATGTGTTGCCATATCAAATAATAAAAAATTTTTACGTTCAGTTTTTAAAACACCTTTATCAACTAAACCTTTTGCTAATCTTTCTCTTACTTGTTTTAATTGATAATTAATTTTCATTAAATTCCAAGTTTCACCACTTAATAAATCTATCCAATTTAAAACACTTAAATTTTCATTATCATTTTTCATTATTTTTAATGCTTCATCTAATAAAGTTTCACCTGTTAAAGTTGAATCAACAACTTCAATTAATCTATCTGATAATTCAAATCTTTTTCTAGCTGGATCATTAACCATTCTAATTTTATTTCTTAAAGCCAATTCAATTAAAATCAAACCTCTTAAAGCATAAGAAATATTATCATTCCAAAATGATAAATAACCTTCTTTATCTTTTAAACCTAATAATAAAACTTCTTCTAATAAAGTTAAAAAAGGTTTTGAATTATCATTATTATTTAAATCTGGATCATCACGTGGATCATAACCAATCTTATTATCTGTATTATTATTCCTTATTTCAGAAGGAATATTGGAAGATTTATCTGTTGAATTATTAATTGAAAGATTATTAACACTATTTTCTAAAGATTCATCATCAACATTACTATCGTCAGTTTTCTTACTTCCTCCTCTACGTCTAGACAATCCTGAAGACATATTAATTTATTTCTGGAATAAAAGACTTTAATTAGACCTGCTTCTGTGGTGAAATGAAGTGGATGCAATGGACAAAGAACAAGGTCTGCAGTATGAGTTCATTCAACACTATCCATCCATCTATTCATCCATTCATCCACTATCCACTATCCACTCGATATTCAGTATTGAATCCATTGAGGCGCTGCAATTGAAATGCCACACAGAGTCACGTCGTGCCACGACAGCGTGTGTGTGGCACGTGCACTTATTTGGAAGCAAGTACACTTCTGGGGATCGAACCGGGGACAGCCCCATTTTTATTTCCCAAATTTTTCAGATTTATCAGATTTGAAAGCAACAACAACTCAAATTAATGATGAATCATAACTGTCTGAAGTAAACTATACAAAAACAGATCAGCAACCTAATATTACATACATTATCTCCATATATAATGTCTTTAGCTCATCAACAACAACAACAACAGCAGCAACAACCCCCATTACATCCAAAGAAACCACCAAGAGCAACTTTATCCCAAAAAATTAAAGTTTTGGATTATTTGGCAGGTCCACCAGAAAGAACACAAATTGATACACTTAAATATTTTAAAAATATCAATGAATTCGCAATATCTCAAGCAACTATGTCAAATTGGGTATCTCTTGAAAAGGAATTAAGGGAAGAATGTAATAATAATCCTCATATGAAATCTTATAAAAAGAAACCAGTTTTAAAATACCCAGATATAGCAAATCAACTAGCAATTCACATTTTAAAATTAAATAATGATGGAATTCAAATTAATGATAAAATTATAAGAGAAACTTATAAAAATTTAATGATTAAAAATAATGGTAATACAGTAAATCATAAGCTTTCTTCTGGTATGTTGAAAACTTTTAAAAAAATAATTTATTCATTAACTGAAGTTAATTCAACTCCAAATATAAATAATAATAATAATAATAATACTGAAAATAAATTAGGAACGACGATAACATCAACAACATCAACATTACCATCTTCGTCTGTATCATCTTCATCTGCAGCATCATCATTAATAACAAATTCACAAAATAACAATAATACTTTATTCTCAATGGAATCTACACCAACTAATCTAGATTTTAATTTTGATGATATTTTTAACACTAATACAATAGGTTTTAATACTAGATTAATTCATTCAGATGATGTATTTTCTATATTACCAAATTCTTTACCAACTGAATTAACATTAGATAATTCATCTTCAAATATCATTCAACCAAATTTACCTCAATTATCACCACTTCTTTCAACGGTTGTATCACTTGATACTACAATTTTAAATGATAAACAAAAAAATATTAATAATGAAGATGATCATAAAATTAAAAAGAGAACATTACCTTTTTATCCTCAATATCAAAATCCTTTAAATGATAATACTTATTATAAAAGGCATAAACATACAATACCTTCTTTAGGTTCAAAAATTTCAAATCCAAATAGTGAAAAAATTGAAAAAATATTAGAAAATATTACTGATGGTCATGTTACCCTTTATAATTCGGGTACTTCTGCTATAATGGGTATATTAAGTTATATTAATCCTACTACTATATATATTGATGAAAAAGGTTATAAAGGTACTCATGATGTTATTAAATTACTGAATAAATTAACAGGTGTTAAAAAATTCTCACTTTTTAATTTAACTAAAATGCAAGTTGATGATGTTCCAATAAATTCAGTAATTATTTTAGAATCTCCAATGAATCCATTAGGTTATGTTCATGATTTATCTTACTATTCAAATATTTCAAAATCTTGTAAATCATGTAAATTAATTGTTGATTCAACATTAGCACCACCACCTTTACAATTTCCATTTCAACAAGGTGCTGATTATGTTGTTTATTCAGCTGTTAAATATTTAGCAGGTGTTAGTGATTTAGGTGCTGGATTTATTGTTTCAAAGACAATTGATTCTAAAACAGATTTACATTTAGAAAGAAGTTCATTAGGTACTTCTATTGCTAATTTTGATTCTTTCTTATTAGTAAGAAATTTAAGAACTTATAAAATGAGAATTTTAACTCAATGTAATAATACAGAAAAAATTATAAAATATTTTAAAAAAAATTTTAATAAATATGACAAAATATTAAATAAAATTCATCATGCTTCTTTACAACAAAATAAAGATATTGTAATGAAACAATTAAATAATTATTATAATCCTGTATTTGCATTAGAATTAAAATCAGAAAATTATCCAGATTTTTTATTAAATGAATTTAATTTCCTTACTAATAATCCAAACTTAGAAGGTGGTGAAACTTTAGTTGAGTTAATTCATGAAAATCCAATTTTTAATAGTGAAAATGATCAACATAATAATGAAAATCTAAATTTCAATAAAATGTTAAGATTCAGCGTGGGCTGTGAAGATTATCAAGATATTATTAGAGATATTGATCAAGCATTTACAGGTTTGATCAATAATTTACAAGAATAAATTAGAAAAAGGATTATGTATTATATCTGTATGTATTATATACTATATTTGGTAGAGTGTAGCGAAAAAAATAATAAGTTTATGTATTATCAATTATTATGAAAAATATAAAAACAAATAAAAAGAACGTAAAATGAAATAAATACTAATGAACGGTCTATCAATCCACATCCATGTGTAAATTAACATCGCTAATACTTTCTTCATTTTCTAACTTGGAAATACTCTGTTCAACAAAAATATCTCTTTCAAGTGGTGTTATCTTATCCAACAGTTCATCTTTAATAAATGATAAATAATATGGAGTCGATGTATTACCATCACTAAAATTAAAAACTTCTTCAATGGGAACTTCACTAACTGTCTCATCATTATATTTTCTAAAAACATTCGATTTTGGATCTCTAATATAAATAAAATAATGACCATAAGATGCTTGACCACGATGAATAAATATTGCAAATATAGAGTAACCTACATTATTAAAACCATCAAATTGTTTGGTTATATTATTGTGTAGAAGATCTAATTCATTATTAATACTTAACAGAACATTTTCAAGTCTATTGACTTCCAAATCAAGAATTTCTAATGTATTCATATCAACAGGCAGACCTAATTCCTTAGCAGTATCAGAAATTAAATAATTTTTTGTTGATTTCAAAATATCACGAATATTCATTCCTTGTTCGTTAGTTCTAAGAATTTCTTTTCTCTTTTGATTTAATTCTTCAACACGACGTCTCCAATGGAAAATTTCTATCCTTTTGTTGATTAAAACTTCATTTTCAGTTTCTAAATATCTATCCATGTATAATTTTTCTTCAAATGGAATAGGATCATTTGACTTAACCGGAATTAATCTCTCTCTATCGAACTGTACTCTCTGAATTTGAATTTGTAAAATATTAGGCAATTCACTGATAGTCAATGATCTTTTAACTTCACCATCTTCTAATTCAAGTAAGTCTTCAGTAAAAAAAGTGTCAAGTGCATCATAAATATCCTTTGGATGGTCACCAATGTTAACAATCAAATTCAAAAAACTTTCAATTTTAGTTCTAACATTTCCTCCTTCAGTTTCTTCTTTAGTGATACTATCCACCGGAACTAATCTTTGTTTTGTCTTTCCATAGAATAAATTCTTAATCATATCAAGTTGTTCATTATTTTCTTCAAATTTGTCTGGTTTCATAGCACTTTCAATTTGAGTCAAAACATTAGAAATACATTCAGTAACATCTTGTTGACTCCCAATTTCAAAAGCAGTGTCAAATTGATCAGCGCTAATTCTACAAACAGCAGCAGTTTTCTTCTTTCCCTCAACAGGTGGTGGTAAGCTTTTATAAGCATCAACAATCACACTACTTGAATCATCTGAAGTGCTTTCATCAATGCCTGCATCCAAGTTATCTTTTGAATCATGTTTTTCTGTAGAATGATCATCTTGATGAATTTCATCCAATTTACTTTCTTTCTTTTCATCATTAAATTCATTTTGTGAACTTTCAGTTAAGTTTTTAGAATATTCTTCTTCCTTATTTTCTTGTTGTTCTTTCTCCTCTTCTTTTGCTTCGGTAATATCGATTAATTTACCTTCTTCGACACTTTGTGATAAATCAATTATTTCATGTTTGCTTTTAGGCTCAAATTCAAATTCAACTTCAAAGCTAATAGGACTAAATGCTAAATATGCCAATTCTCTAGATGGAGTAACACACTTATCATTTTCATGTATCAGTTGATAATATAAATCACGTAACTGATACATAAATTGATAAGATCTTTCAGTTTCTTTCAAACCAACAGTTCTACCACCTATTCTTCTAATTTGATATTTTTCATCACTCTCAAATTCATCTTTATTGAAAACTTCATTAAACTCAAGAATATAACTCCTTAAAGGTTCAATTACAAAATAATATTGTAATAAAGAATTCAAATAACAAGTATTACCTATATTATTCAAACCTGCAGGTGATTGGTCAGCAGATAACAATGTTGAATTAACTATTCCTGATGTAAGATAACCCTCAATCAACTTAGATTTTCTATGTTCACCAATTGTCTTTAATGATTTCCATAACATTCTAAAATCAGTACCTAGATCTTTATGTAACCTTTCCTGGAAAATTCTAGTAATCAACAAATCATCTGCAGAATTCATACATCCAAGTAATTGATAAGCATCTTGTAAAGAGATATCAGGAACAGAAAATTGAGGTAAGTTTGCATCAATATAACTCATTAAAACAATACTCTTTCTTGCTATAACAATAGTGTAAAATGCTCTTGCCACATTCGGATCAAAACTTGATCCATTTTCTGAAACTTTAAAATCATAAAATGTAATCATCAATGAATCGTCTAATGAAGGGTCAATATCTAATAGTTTATATGCATCATATATATCAAAAAATGGTTCCGTATTCAAATATGTTTTCAAGGCTGTACTTGATCTATATATAGCAATCTTCTCAAGATTTTCTCTGAATGTAACCTTCTCATATTTAGTAGTTGCAACAATCAGTTGATTTCTATAAGCACATAGCAATTGATCATCTGAAATTTGATTCATCATTGAGCATGATGATAAATTGTTAAATCCAAGTTTAGAAAAAATACTCTTTAATTCACAAAATCCTAAAACACCATGACCTTTGAGAATAGTGACATAATATGGTAATTCTTCAGAATATCTAGATGTTGCACAATAAACCAAAGCATCAAAATATATTGGTGTGTTGTTAGAGTCAAAAGAAGTTAATAATTCATAAATATGACAAATCGACTGGTCACCATAAAATGGGCAAATAGATAATAACACCATATGTTCAGAATAATATTGATCATTCCAATTGGTCCAATTTTTTAATTGATTTGAAATATCAAATTCTTTAAGACATTCAAAAACATCTTCAAAAGAGTAAGAAAAATAATTGGAAAAATCATTTCTATTAGAAGAAGTTATGGCAATATAATAAACGGTTTCCAATATAGCTCTCTTGAAATAATCACGAGTAACAAAATCATATTCACCTAAAGATGCAAAATGGATTGGTGTAAGTTGAGATGAATCACTATTTTCTGTTAAAGTAAAGAAAAATTTGTCTAGCAATAGTTGAATATCAATAACTACTTGCAGTTTTGTTGTTTTCAAATCAATTGATTTAAGATCATGAATATCTTGATGTGTTAAAGCACCTGTCAATGCCTTTTTCAGTTTAATAAAACAATCATATGGATTTATATTTATATTACTAAAAGTTTCATCATTTTGGGCTTGAGAATTATAAGTGACTATTCTAGTCTGTATTTCTGTCAATGTAAATGATTCTAAGTATTTTTCTTCAAAAGATGCTGGATAAATTTCAATTCTCACCAATGTTCCTGTTTCTTTAGATATAAAAGTTGCAGAATCTAAAATTTGTGGTAAAGATTTTAAAATTATTTCCCTAGATTCGGTAGTGGTGGATTCTATATCTTCTAATATATCTTTTGGTTCAATCCATATCTTATCATCTTCATATAAATCATCATCTAAAAATCCATAAAAGCTGTTTCTCACATTTGCTCTATTATTTAAATATTTGATACTAATTGAATAATGATAAATTTTTGAATGCAAAATATCAGATGAGGAACGATTATTAGGTACAAGTAAACCAGAGAATTTTTGTAGAATAGTATTATCATCCAATTTAGTCATTTCACTTGATCCTAACATTGGATCATTGGTATTCCAAAAAACAGGTTGGTATTTCAAAGTAGCCATTTTCATCATTTTCGATATTGAATTTGAATATTTTATTGTTGGACTAGAAAGTATACCTTCTTCATTTTTTAATAAAAATAAAGGATCACATCTCAAATCATCCAATATTCTATCAGAAGTTTTCATACATACTGCTTTGGAGAAATCATAAGATTGTTGAATTGGTTTATTGATAGATTTTGGTAATAATTGATGGTTTTCATGTGATTGTTGTGAAGGAATTTGAGTATCTAATGGTTGGTATTGAGGACTTGAATTGACTAGATTAAAATATGGATGGGCACTTGTAGAAGCTATGTCAGTGGTTTTAACCTTTAAATCTGGATCACTTGTTAGCATATCGGTATCATCTTCCATAGGGTATTCCACATTTGGGAGTTTTAAGTTGTTATTATCATTGTCGTCATTCATCATGCAGTTGTCAATAAATGTATAAAGGTGTTGTACTCTTGGAATGGTCTTTATGGTGTGCAATTGTGTCAGTGGCAAAAAAAATACCAGATGTCCTTCAGCAAAGGCAAAGGTGCCTCTTTGGTGTATTGCGTTAAGTTTAGTCAATTTATGCTCAGCGTTCACTGCTCAACTCAACGCAAAAAAGAAGGAAAAGTGAAAGTTCAAGCCACTGACTATTAACTATTACTAGGTACTAGGTAACAAATCCTACACATTGACGTGTTGGTAGAACTGGTACTTTTTCTCTCTTCTTGTTTTTAATAAATACTTCCATCTAAAGAAGGTAAATTATGGCCTTGACAGAATGGCTTAGAGGAGGCAAACAGTCGGAATCTCAACTGGACAGACCAATAGTACAAGGTGTTATTGAAACTCCTACAACGCAAGATATATCTCTCATGAATTACAATAATCCACATGATAAAGTTCAAGTGGATAATAATAATGTTGGTACTTTTGGAACTTTAGAAAAAATGATATCTTCAAATCCATATTTTGCAGCAGGTGGTGGTTTAATGGTATTAGGGGCAAGTTTTGCCCTATTAAAAAACGGTGTTGCATCTTTTGCTAATTTAATGTATCGTCGAATGGTTGTTGATTTAGAAATTAGAAATAGTGATAAATCTTATGAATGGTTTCTTAATTGGATGTCTAATTATAAACATCGTGTTTCTAGACAATTAAGTGTCAAAACAACATTTGTACAACATCAAAATGGATCTGTTGCAACAGGATTTACATTTGTTCCTGGTCCAGGTAATCATTGGTTTAAATATAAAAAGGCATGGTTTTTTGTTAAGCGTGAAAGATCAGAAAGAATTCATAATTCAGGACAGCCAATGGAAACAGTTACATTGAAAACATTATACAAGGATAGATATTTACTCGCTTCTATACTAGATGAAGCAAGACAAATGGCAATGAAATTAAATGAAGGAAAAACAGTTTTATTTAAATCATGGGGGCAAGATTGGAGAATATTTGGTAAACCAAGGAAGAAAAGGGTTATTGATTCCGTAATTTTAGATAAAAATATAAAAGAGTCAATTCTTGATGATATCAAAGAATTTTTAAAATCTGGTTCTTGGTATCATAATAGAGGTATTCCTTATCGTCGTGGTTATTTATTATATGGTCCTCCAGGTAGTGGTAAAACTAGTTTTATACAAGCCCTTGCTGGTGAATTTGATTACAATATTGCAATCATGAATGTTGGTGAACCAAATTTAACTGACGATAGATTAGCATATTTAATGAACAATATACCCGAACATACAATTTTGTTATTAGAAGATATTGATGCAGCATTTAATAATAGAACTCAATCAACTGAAAAGGGATATGTTTCAGGTGTTACATTTAGTGGTTTACTTAACGCATTAGATGGTGTTGCGTCTGCTGAAGAAGTAATTACTTTTATGACTACCAATCACCCTGAAAAATTAGATCCTGCATTATTAAGACCTGGTAGAATTGATATGAAAGTTTTAATTAACAATGCATCTGACTACCAAGTCAGACAAATGTTTATGAGATTCTATGATGATGCTGAAAAGGCTGAAGAATTTATGAAGGCATTTAAAGAGCTTGAATTACCATATGTTAGTACTGCGCAGCTACAAGGTTTATTTGTCCAATTTAAAGAAAATCCAAACTTGGCAATTGATAATATTGACATACTAAAATCTCCACATATGAATAATTTTTTCTATGAGTGATCAATCATTTTTACTGTATATAATTATGAAAATTATATAAGGTGTAGAATAATTAAAGTGGAACCTATTCCCACTTCTTGTAAATATGTATATATATACTGATTTTTTTATAGATTAATTGAATAACTATATCATAATCCTTTTTTTTACCTATTACCTTTCTATTACTTGACTGCTTAATGATTTAAACTTTATTTGATTCATATATACTCGTGTCATTTCACAACAATCTATTTTCATTTTCAAATGATTCTAATATAAGTTTTCCGGATTCCTTCCAGTGTTGTGGCATGACTTCCGATGAACCTTCAATACTGGATATCTGTTTTGCTTTTGATGCAAGAGCCTTGACAAAACGGATATAATTAAGATAGAATAGAAGGTCTATGTTTTTCTGTCCTAGTCTGTATTTAGTGTCATTTTCTGCATTCAGTTTCTTCAATCTCTGCCGTAATATTCTGCGATGACGGCGGATGAGATCGGCATGAACAGATGCCATATATGGTTATATATAAATTATAATTTTGTTTGTGTCGGCGGGGTGCAGAAGAAAGAAAGAAAGAAAGAAAGAAAGCAAGAAAGAAAGAAAAAGATGTACAAGGTACAATCCAAGAAGAATCAAAACAAACTAGAAATGCTGATTAGATTGTTATTGTTATTTTCTTTCTATTCTAGTTTTCTCTTCAGCTGATTGATTACCTAAGCGAGCGTGTTCAGACTCAGAACTCTGAGATTCTATTACAATTATATACACTACAAACTACAAACCTTACACATTAATCATGGAATATTTCTGCAAGAGTTGAAATACCTCCAAACTGATACTTCTAGTTGGTTCTTCCAATGGTGGGGCATCTGTTAAAACTTGAGAGTAAGATTCAAGAAGTGTGGTTAATTCTAAAGCAGATGTAGATTGTAAAACTTTAAATGTACGTTCGTTATTGACTAATACTGATCTAAGACTATTTACAATTGCTTTAAACAACATATTAGGAAAATCAATACTCACTTGAATTGACCTAACTTGTGCTGAAATTATTGCTAATTGTTCAAGTGTCATATCTAGTAAATTGATACACGATGGTACACCACATGAATAAATCATAGCAAGTATATCATGAAAATGAGAGTTTAAATATTCAGACATCATTCCAATTGCGAACCCATTTCCAAATGTGTGTGAATTAACTTCTTGCCAGATACTTGTCATAGAAAAATATAATTTTGGAAGTTTCTTGTTAATATATGTGGTATATGTTGTCTTAATTTTATTTGATTCTAGATTTCTATTGGCCTTATCTATGTCCAATTTTCTTGATCTGTGAATTATAGTGCCATCACTAATTCCAACTGATTCTAAGGCTTTAGCTAGCTTTTCTTCTCTTTTTTCTTGATCTAAATCAACAATCTTTTTAAAGTTATTTGTTTCATTATCTAAATTTAAAAATTGTTCATGGCCAATACCTGATAGCTTTTTAGGTTCAACTTTTTCCAAATGTGTCTTACCCCAAATAAAAGTGTCATCTTTACCACATAATTCCCTGCAACTTAAACCAATACACGTTAAAACTTGAATTCTTGTAGGTATATTCCAGTCCTGTTTTATAAAACTTTGTAAAAGATATTCAAATACAATATCTGGTTCACTTGTACAAATAGCAATCATAAAAGATAATCTCCATGAATCAAATGCAATTTTAATTTCATCTTCATCTAATTTATCATCTTTTAATACAAACCCAGTACTCTCTAAATTAAGAGCAGCATCTATCAATTTTGAACAATAAAATTTCATTTCAGGTGTATTTTTTTTAATTCTGGCCATTTCAATACCAATACTGAATGCAATACCTTTCTTATCAAATGATGTTGTATCTTTTTGAGGATCAGAAGTAAGATAATGTAAAAGATCCTTCAAAAATACAGGTTTAGCAATTGTTGGTTTTCTATGAACAGATGGATCATCCAAATCTGTATCTTCATCATCTGAATTATAATCCATTTCAATCATTATCGGAGACATGGATGGTAATTCGTTATTTTGAATCAATTCACTTTTATTTTTGTTTTGAATTTCTAATTGTTCCACTAAGTTGTTAACAGAAAAGTTCTGTAAAGGTAAAATCGGTACATTATCGAGTTGTGTAAAAATATCCATAAATTGTTCTCGTTTAGAATTGTATGAAGGAATTGAAAACATTATTTTATCATTTACTCTCATATAAACATAATCAGCAATAATCATTCCTAATTCTCTTGCTTGTTGTGATTTACTTTCTAATCTAGTAGATATAGAATTTAAAAATATAATTTTAGTTGAAAGTTGTTGTAATTCATCATCAGATGTATTTTTTAATAAAAGAATAATAAATTGAGTATAGTGTGTTTGCTTATTAATATATGTGTTTATAATATATTCTTTATTTCCAAATTTACTAATATGTTGAAGTGTATAATCCATATTTATATTACCTAAAAGTTTAACAAGTACATATGATACCATAATATTTGAGCATTTTTCACATTGTAATAAAATTGTTGATTTCATATCACTTAATTTGATATTTTTAAAGAACAATGACATTAAATTTTGCCAAAGATTAATCATTTCCAAATTATCAATAGTTGTATTCATATATTCAATAATACCTTTACATAAGAATTTTTGTGATTCAATAAAATGAAAATGGAGTTTCCTATTTTTAGACTCAAACATAGAATATAAATCAATTGTAGAATTCCAATGGTTTAACAATAATTTCATAATATCTGTTGAATCATTTAATAGAAAAGAGTTTATTATTTGACGGAAATATTGTAATTTGGTTTCATCTTTGTTAACATTTTCTAAAATAAAAGTGGTTAAATCAATTTTATACTTTTCCAGTATAAGTCGGATTTCACTTCTTTCAAAAATTATTTTGTCTGAATAGTTTTTGTTATTGTTATTATTATCCAACAACCATACTAGAATAAATCCAAATATTTCAGGTATTTTAATTGTTAATATAGATTTCCAAATAGGTAAATTTAATTCTGAACTGTAAAAAAATTCATCTATTAAATCCTTAAGATTATATTTGATAATTTTTATAAAAATATCAATAAAAATATAAGTATGTTCAATATTTGTATTTAATTTTATAGTTTGAATTAATTGACTTATTCCAACTCTTGATGCAATTAATGAATGTATAACATTTTTTATTGAATCATCCATCAAAGTGTAAGTATCTGGTATAATTTTTGAAAAAAGAACAGAAGATAAAAGAAGAGAATCTGAATTTGAAAGTGGTAGTTGTGAAAAGATGGTGTTTAAAGTTGTATGTAACTCCAAAGTTGAAAGTTCTTCTCCCAATAAAAACTGTATCTGATCCGATAGAGACTTTGACTTTAATTTTGGCATTGTTAATGATACTGTTATCCGTCTGTTGATAAAATAATATCTTGTATCCAAAAGAAACAACAACCAACTAATAGGTAATAAACTAAACTTGCAATGAAAAATGGACAGAGACCTCCTTCCTAATTAGGCAGTCTGCACAGCCCCAAAAACGGCTCTTTTTTTTTTCAACCGATTTTTTTTTTTCTTTATTGGCAATTATTAATTTTTCATTTTTAATTTTTTTAGGTTGATTGATTTTCATTTTTCACTTTTACTATCCTGCTAACAATTCATCTTGTGATTATTCGGATAGGTTATAAACATTAATCAAACACATTCACAATGAGTAAAGATGATAATAGGGCTATGAATGATCCTCGTTTTAATAAGGTTTTTTCTGATCCTCGTTTTAGATCAATTAAGAAGAAAGACGTTAAAGTTAAATTAGATGACAGATTCAACAAGAAAGATTTAAAGCAAGAATTTACACTTCTTAAATCCAATGCTAAGGTTGATAAGTATGGTAGAAAAATCAAGAAGGGAGAAGATTCAAATGTGATTGATAATTTGGATAAATATTATGAAAACGAAAAAGATGAAGAAGAAGAAGAAGAGGAAAAAGAAGAGGAAAGCGATAGTGAAAAAACACCAGAGTCAGAAAAGGATGAGAGTTCTGAAGAAGAAGAGGAGGTAGTAGAAGAAGAAGATGGTGATGACGACGATGATGATGATGAAGAAGTAAGTGAACAGGAAATCGATCCTTTGGCCAAGGCAAGAGGTTTAGTCGATAATGAAGATGATACTTCAGAAGAAGAATTTGATTCATCTGATGAAGAAATTTCAGAAATGGAAGATTTAGAATCTTCAGAAGCTGAAGTAGAAGAAATTCCAGAATTAGACCCTACTACTAGAATTGCAGCGGTTAATTTAGATTGGGATCATTTAAATTCAACAGATTTGTTTGCAACATTTAGCTCATTTTTACCAAAGGATGGATATATTAAAAGTGTTTCTATATATAAAAGTGAATATGGTAAAGAACGTATATCTGATGAAGAACAAAATGGTCCACCAAGAGAAATTTTTAAAAAAATTGAAAAAAATGAGTCTGATCCCAGTGAAGAAGAAGAAGATGATGATGATGAAGAAGAAGATGATTTAGATATTGAAAAGGCAAGTAAAAAGTTAGTTCAAGAAAATAATGGAGAAGAAGAAGGATTTGATTCATCAGAATTAAGAAAATATCAATTACAAAGATTAAGATATTATTATGCAGTTATTGAATTTAACAATATTGAAAGTTCAAAGGAAATTTATAAAAAATGTGATAATACTGAATATGAAAGTAGTGGTAATTTCTTTGATTTAAGATATATTCCAGTTGATATGGAATTCGATGAATCAGATATTAGAGATAAATGTCATAAATTACCATCTAATTATCAACCAATTGAATTTTCTACAGATTCTTTAAGAAATAGTAAACCTAAACTTACATGGGATGAAACTCCTATTGAAAGAGTTCAAATGTTAAGTAAATCATTTAAACAAGGTGAATTAGATGATTTAGATTTAAAAAATTATTTAGCAAGTGATAGTGAAGATGATGAAGCAAATAATAATGAAGATATATTAAAATATAAACAATTAGTTGGAGGGCTTGATAAATCACTTTCTAATAAAAATGGTAAAGATGAAGATGATAGTGAAGAAGATGTTGATATGGAATTTACATTTACTCCATCATCTAGTAAAACTATTGAAAAGAAAGATAAAGAAGAAAAGAGTACTATTGATAAATTAAGAGAAAAGGAAAAGGAGAGAAGAAAAGCTAGAAAACAAAAGGTTAAAGAACTTAAAAAGGATGCACAATCAAATAAAAAGAAGAATAGAAGTAAGAAGAATGATGATACCGAAAAGGGAGAAGAGCTTAAGATTGAAAATATTGGTGAAGAAAATGCTGAATTACAGCATTTTAATATTAAAGATGTAGAAAAGCTTGAAAAATTAAAATCTAAGAAGAACAAATTTAAAAACAAGCGTCAACGTGAACTTGAAAAGGAGCTTGAAAGTAGATTAGAAGGTTCCAATCGAGATAAACTTGAAATTGATGATCGTTTCAGTGAAATGATTGATTCACATGCCTTTGTAGGAGGAAGTAAGTTGCTTCAACAAGAAAGAAAGCGTAGAAAGAAGGAATCTAAGAAGGAATCTAAGAAGTAACAAGTAAAGAATGGTGTAATGTATATAACACGCATGTAATATCTTATAATTAGTCTGTGGAATCGACGCGTCGATCTACTTATCTATTTATCTCTCTATATCTGTGTAGCTGAAACAGTCAATTAATTATCATGAAATTTGATTTTGATAATATGGGGAACGGTAATACCTAATACCTAATATATATACGTACATATTACTAATGAATAGCATTTAGATTATCAATTATATACACGCACATCATATCATACACATCATGGGAAATACAACAAGTGGAGAAAGCAAAGAGATACTGAAAACGTCACGAATTACGAGAAAGAAGCTTCAATTATTATTTAGACGTGATGCAAAAGATGGAATGTCAAATGTTGAATTAATTACCATTTCAAGGTCACTTTTTGGGAATATTGAAGGATTAAATCAAGTAATAACATATGAAAGATTATTAGAGAAATTAAATTTACAAATATTATCATTAGATGATAGAGGGGATTTACTTTATAAGGTTTTAAAAAGAATATGTAATTGGCCATGTTTATCAAATTTGGAAAACATTGACGAAAAAGATAATAATGTTGAAAGGACATTTAGTTTATATGAAATATTAGTGCTTGTTTCTATATTTAATGGTAAAGCACTTCAAAAAATAGGAATGAAAGATGATTATTTTATACATTTGATATTCATTCTTTTAATATCGACTGAAGATATGAATTATTTGGAAGTTAAGAAGAGAGAGCATAGAGAATTTGATAAAGAAGAAGAAAAGAGAAAGGAAAAAGAAGAAGAAGAAGAAGAAGAAGAAGTAGATTTAATTGTAGATAATAATAAAATCAAGTGGGATTTATTACCAATTGTGCAATCATTTGATAGACTTGATAATCAACATTTAAGTTGTGAAAAATTACGAAATTTTTTAAATATATTGCTTCCATTATCAGTTCATTCAATAAATTCTAAATCTTTTAAATTTAATTATAATACACAAATTAATTCTATAATATTTACATTATTTTTAAATGAAGAAAACTCATCAAATATAGATGAAGTTGATGAAAGTATTACTTTGAATGTATTTATATCCAAATATCATAATTATTTCCCTAATTTATTTGATCCATTAAAGAAAATATTTTTACCATTATTATATGAAGAAGAAGATAATAAAGAGAAAAAGAAGAAAGGAGAAGATACTGAGATAAATTATAAAATTTTAAATTTACCATTATTATCACAATTAAGTACAATTATAAATATTGAAAATTTAGATATGAATATTAATTGTAAACCATTATATCAAGGATCTAAAGATGGATATTCAATTAATTCCATTCAATCACATACATTTAATTATAAGGCTAATACATTATTATTAGTTTCAGGGAAAACTATTAATTATGAAAAAATCAATAATAATTCATTTTTTAGTAAATTTCCAAAATTTCATCCAATTTTAAAATCTAATATTAAAATTAAGGAAAAGACGAAAATTCAAATTTGTATAATTTTAACTGAACCATGGAAGATTACTAATACCAAAAATTTTGGATGTAAAGGATTTAAAATAATTCAATTAAATCCATTTCAAGTTATATTTGATTGTAATAATAAGAATTTAAAGGAAGAATATGCATATTTCAGTAATAATGGTAGTGGATTAGGATTTGGATCTAAGCCACCAATCAAATCTAAAGATATTAAGAATAATTCATTAAAATTTGATATTGGAGGTGTTTCAATTACAATTGATAATTCATTAAATATATGTAATTTTCGAGTTGAAGATATGAGTTATCAAAACTCTACATATATTAGTAGTAAGAATAATGATTATAATAATTATAATAATAATAATGATAATAATGATAATGAATTATTTAATGATTTTTGGTTTAAAATCAATGAAATTGAGATTTATGGATTAGGAAATTGGGAGAATTTAAAAGATCAAAAGCTTGCATTTGAATGGGAAGAAAGAGAAGCTGAGAGGAGACGTGGGCTTAATAAGGATTACCAGGAGGGTAGAGCTCTTTTGGAACTTGCTGGGATAATTGGTGGTGGCCAAAGCGGAGGAAGCATGTAGAGTGGTTGTAGTTTGTAGTTGTATGTTGTATATAGTTGTATAACATCAACATGAATACCGAATACGGCAAGTCAGCCGAGACCTTCAATGCAAACAAAATATTTTCTCATTTATTTTATGGTTTATTACGTAATTTTGTATTACGTAATGTTTTTTTAGCTCGGATTTCCCCGTTTCGCTTTTTGCTTTTTGCTTTTTGCTTTTTGCTTTTTCGTTTCCTTCGTTCCGTCTTTCCGTCTTTCTTTGTTGTTGTTGTAGTCTTATTTTGTATTTTGTATTGCAGAATGCTCAGCTAGCTAATTGCTCAGCTGTTTGTATATGGCTTGTATATCCCTCTTCTTCTTTACAACCATCTCTAATACAACCACCGTCTATCTAGTTATTCAATGTCTGGTTCTCATCTAGGCGTGGATAAAGCGGATCTACCCCTGGGATTGCAACCTACATCTTGTCAAGATTTAGAACGGTCACAACATCAACAACCAACAGCTTCATCAACAACTTCATCAACAGTATCTACTATTACAAATAATAATACTAATACTGATTCCAATACTAATACTAATATTGCTACTACTACCACTACTACTATAGATGATTCCATTGATCAACCTTTAAATAAACAAATTAATAATAATAATAATAATAATAGTAATAATCTCAAACAGGATTCTTCAAATTCTATTAAAATTGCAACTTTATTTCAAAATTCAGATATTAAATCAAAAAAATCTCAAGATGATGATGATGATGATGATAATGATAATGATAATGATAATGATAATGATATTGATAATGATGATGATCAACATATAATGCATTCTACATCAGAAAATAAAGATCTTTCCTTAAATGGTGATTCATTATCAACAAATTCTTCAAATTTACTTGGAAAAGGTGGGAATTCTACAACTACAAATACTACTAATAATAGTAATAATAATAATAATAGTAGTTCCAATACCAAAAAACCTCAGGTTTTATCATTTATTCATAAATTATATTCAATGCTTGAAGAACCAAATTTAAATAATCTGATTTGGTGGCATGATAATAATTCAAATTTTTTTATATCTCCAAATGAAGAGTTTTCTAAAACTTTAAGCAATTATTTTAAACATGCAAATATTGCTTCTTTTATTAGACAATTAAATATGTATGGTTTTCATAAAGTTAATGATTCTTCAAATACATCTCATAAGAATAATAATAGTAATGATGATATTAATGTTGATTATAATCATCAAGTTAATAATAATATTGATGAAAAACAAATTAAATCTAATAAGAATATTTCAGATGATGATGATCTCTCAAAATCAAAATTAAAACAAGGAAATTCAAATAATATTCAAATATGGGAATTTAAACATAGTTCAGGAATATTCAAAAAGGGTAATATTGAAGTTTTAAATACTATCAAAAGGAGATCTTTTAAAAATCCTATGTCAGAGAAAGAAGTTCATAATTTAAAATTAACATATGATATTCCTCCAAATATTTTTATATCTTCAGATTCAAATAAATATATTCCACCAACGATGAATATGAATCCGCATATTCAACAACAACAACAACAACAACAACAACAACAACAACAACAATTATCATTGGGTATAACACAAGATTTTTCATCTCAAATTCATCATCATCAACAACAACAACAACAACAACCAATTCAAATTCCTTCTCCACAGCAAATGCTTTCTCAACAACAAATTCCAATTTCATCCCAAATTTCTCCACCTCCACATCCTCAACAACAACAACAACAGCCGCTACAGCAACAACAGCAGCAACAGCATCCAATAAATACACAGCAAGCGTCTTTATTACAACAAAATTCAATTATGGCAAGTCCTGCTTCTCATGAATTCATTGATGATACAATAAATGCAATGGCACCAAATCCTTATATGCCAGAACAAGAAAGGGTCAATCTTATTGCCACTATTAGAGAACTTCAAAATTCAAATAATTATTTGCATTCTAAAATAAATGAATTGACAATGAGAACAGAAAAAATAATGAAAATTAATGATATTTTCAAAGAAGAGCTATCTCATGTTAATCATGACTTTGTTACAACATTAGATTTATTCAAAGAACAACTTCAATATCAAAATTCAAAATGCCAAACGTCAAACCAAACTAGACCAGAAGATTTGCAACATGTTTCACATTGTCTATCTAATATTGGAGATATTCGTACAAAAGTTATTGAACGTAATACATGTCGTGATATTTATATAAAAGATATATCGCATCGTAATTCCTTTTCGGACTCACCGGGGCATTTCATGTCGAGGCAACATCAACAACAAATACAACATCATCATAATCAAATTCAACATCAACAACAACAACAACAACAACAGCCGCTGCAGCAACAACCGCTACAACCGCTACAACCACCACCATTACAAACGCAACAACAACAACAACAATCACAGCAATCACAGCAAGCACAGCAATCACAGCAATCACAGCAATCACAACAAGCACAACAAGCACAGCAACCATTTCAAATGTATGAGCCACATATGCACTTAGTTCAAACCCCTACAACAAATACAAATATTTCAATTGCAATGTCTCAAAGTACTCCATCCGTTCATAGATCAGGATCTCAACCAGTTTTGGGTACTAGGAATGCTGGTCAACCATTAATTACCACTCAAGCATCACAATTACAACAGGTAAGACATTTAAGCTCACCATCTGCTGGTGGCGGTATTGTTCCACAACATAACGTGGCTATACCATCTATTCCAGCTGGTGGAAATAGAAATCTTTCTGCTACTTCAATTACGAGTAATCCTTATTATAATTCTGCATACAATCAAACTCCAAGTGTATATGGTTATTACTCAGAATATACACAACAACCGCAACAATTACAACCATTGATAAATAAAACTTTTAGTAATAATCCAAGATCAAATTCTTCATCTATTGCCAAATTTGCTAATACACCATTTCAATTAAATGGCCCTACATCAAATCCACAAGCTGGTTTACAAAAAGTTAATTCTAATAATCATAATGATGAATCACCTTTTTTACATAAAGATATTCGTTATAGTATATCATTATCATCAGAAAGATCAAGAAATGCATCGATATATGATCCATTACAACAGTTACCGTTAAATATTCCAATGCAAATGATGGGTATTAATCAACCTAATATGAATGGACAATCTGGTCCAATTCATTATTTTCATCAAAATCATTCAAATAATTATTCTGTGATGGATCATAATGAAATAAGTAAACAATATACATCTAATCAAATGTATTCGCCTGTTTTAAATGATAATAATAAGAATGGTGTTAGAAAAGGATCAATTATGGAAGATAAATCACGTAATCATATTCTAATAAATTCTGGCGTATCACCAAATAAAAGAAACAGTGATAGTGGATCATATTTACTTAAAAATGGTAGAAGTAATAGTTTAACTGGTTCAAGATATGGTAATATAGTTGGAAATAATGGTGGAAATAATAATGGTGTCGGTATTAATAATGGTAGTAGTTTAAGAGCTAGTAATAGTTTTAATTGTTTAAAAACCCAAATTGAAGGAGATTGTATTGACAGAGGTGTAGGTAATAGTGAAGCTAGTAAAATTAAAGAAAATGAAAATAATGCAGATAACAAAAATGATGTTTCTCGGATATTAAATCCGAGTCAAAAACGAAATGTCGAAGATAGCAATTTAGAAGAAATTGAAGTGAAAAAAGAATATGAAGGTGATGATAATAATAATAATAATAATAATAATAATAATAATAATAATGAGAGGGAAGTCAAAAAGATAAAGATTTAATTTAATTTTACTGGGCTATATTTTTGAATATTTTTCTTTTTTCTTTTTAAATTTTTAAGTGTATTTTATTTTTAATGAGCTATAGTTTATTATTCTGGGAAGGTTGTTAATATTTTGAAAAATGGATTTATTTAAATTGATTTTATATAAAAGGTGGGGTGTATATGTATGTAGGTATATACATATATAAGCTTCTTCTACATAGTTAGTTTATAAAAAGAAAATTTAAATGTAAAACTCAAAGTGAAGTAAAAAAGTAAATAAAGTAAATAAAGTAAGTAGGATGTGAATCATTCTAATTTCTTTGGATCGTTAATATTATTAAAATTTGGTAATAAAGGATCTTTTGAAACTCTAGCATGTTCAAGTTCAGTAAAATAATCATAATTTGATAAAACTTCTATTTTATCTATTAGTAAATCGAAAGGACCAAATTTACCATCAGCAATTGATAAACCAATGGATTTAATTCTATCTTTTTCAAATTCAGATTCATATTGAACTTGAACGGTGCCTCCTATTTGTAAGTACAAATTCATTTAAATTAATGAATATATTTTCCCATACAGGTATTTTGTTATTATTATCATTACTATTATTATCATTATTAGTATCATAATTATCATTATTTAAACTTGAATTTGAATTTGTAAATAATCTATGTTGATATAAATCTGTTCTTGACATTGTATCAGTTTGAACATTAACCATAAATTTTCTATTTGGTGTTAAATTCATTACACGAAAATGTAAAACTTCAAAAGGAGACCAATCCCACCAAAAATTTGCTTGACTTTTTAATAAATAAAAAGGTTTAAATTGAGCATTTGGATCTTTAATTCTATTTTTAGTTTTAAACATTGCCCAACCACTTTGTTTAACTTTTGATTGAGCTTTTGGTAAAGTTTGATTTAAATTACCATGAAAATGTGCAATTAAATTAGATGTTGAGCTAGCTCTATATGGTTCTAAATAAGCAGTTGAATAACCACCTAATGAAGAATCTGATGTAGTTTGAATCCTTGGGAAAGTATCAGGTTTAGAAAAATCCAAGATTGAAAGTCTGGAAGGTCTTTCCGGGGTAGCCAAATGTTTCTTGAGGAACTTGAACATGTTTGTTTGTTTGCTGGTGGGTGTTGTAGCAGTGCAATGTAGCCAAGTGATAAGCCTGTGTCCTTCCACTTATTCAGTTCAATCCATTTACAGTGTCAAATCCAAAATCAACAGAAATCAACAGAAAATGAAACGAAACGAAACGAAACGAAATGAAACGAAATGAAATCGACGCGTCGATTTTCCCTTTTCCATTTGCTGTTTTTGCTTCTGTCTGGTAAATAGCAAACAATGAATGATGAACAAGCTAATGCACTGTTTGCAGAAGGTAGATGCATAGAAGATAGAATAAGACAGTATAAGACAAGACAGACAAGACAGACAAGACAAGATAACTCGGATCTGCCATGGAACTCAAAGCTATTCGCAGATATCTTCCCAGGACGTTTTTCGGATTGATCACCCTTCATAGCGGTCTTGAACTCATATTGATCTACACTGCAATTGGTAAAATGTCAGGGGTTTTCGGTTTATTATCTCTTTTCACAAATCATGCAATTAATTTTATGCAATGGACTTATTATGTTCTTAATATATTTGTCTTAATTATTACAATTTTATCTTATCTTCATATAAAAAAAATTGCAAATGCAACATTATCAAATTTAACACTTAATTCAGATGAAAATCTTTCATCAATTAAAATATTAGCCTTTTTCATTTCAATTTATATAATAGATTTTTTCACTGGAAATATTTTTATGGTATATTTAACTAAATTATGGTTTAAAGAAGAATATTCGAACAATCAAAATTCAAAAATATCTTTACCTTCATCTACTAAAGGTGCATCTCATCTTATTAAAAGAGTATCAAATGTTTTATTAGAGCAAAGTGCAAGTGAAGGCTATGAAGTATTTGTCTCTGTTGTTACAATCTTAATTTCAGAAATTATTCGTCTTTATTTTATTTCGATTACTTTAAGTTATTACCTTCGTTTACGTAGACGTATTAATCGTCCTTGTTCCGGATTTGGTTCTGTATTTGTGAACTTTTTAGATAAATTCAATTAAATAAATATATATATATATATATATTCATGTATTAATATAAAACTAGTTAATAACAGTAATATGTACATATATTATCAATAATATTAAGTATTGTTAGATTATCTATTTGAATTTCTCTTCTTTTTCTTTTTTTTCTTTTTTTTTCTTTTTTTTCTTTTTTATATTTTTTTTTATTTTTTTTTTAATTTTTATTTTTTATTTTTTTCTTTCATGAATTTTTCACAAATAAAATTTAGTAAATCTTACACCTTTTAATATGTTTTAATATCTAATACAGGACAACTTTCACAAAACAAATTGACTGATGTCAGATTATTCAGATAATGATAGTGATGATGGAAATTATTCCGGAAAATCAAAAATACATTCAGTAAATAGAGAATTAAAAGAAAAAACTGATATTTTAGATAGATATGCGGATAAAGTTAATTTAGATATTTCTGCAAAGCATAGAATTACTAAAGATAAAGCATTAAGAGCAACAGTTGATCAAGTTTTAGATCCCAGAACTTTAAGATTTTTAGAAAAAATATATAATAATGGTAATTTATCAAAAATTAATGGTTGTATTTCAACTGGTAAAGAAGCGAATATTTATTATGGTGAAAATGAATTAACAAATGATGAATTTGCTGTTAAAATTTATAAAACTTCAATTCTTGTTTTTAAAGATAGAACTAGATATGTTGTTGGTGAACATAGATTTGGTGAAAAACAATCTAAAAATCCAAGACAAATGGTGAAAAATTGGGCTGAAAAGGAATTTAGAAATTTGAAAAGATTATATTCTCAACCTATGATTAATTCACCAAAACCAATTGAATTAAGAGAAAATATACTTGTAATGCAATATTTAACACGTGGAAATGGAGATCCTTCTCCAAAACTTAGAGATTATAATTTTAAAGATTTAAATGATATTATTCATTATTATCATGAAATGTTAATACTTATGAGATTATTATTTCAAAAATGTAGATTAGTTCATGCTGATTTAAGTGAATATAATACTATAGTACATGATGATAAATTATATGTATTTGATGTCTCTCAATCTGTTGAACCAGATCATCCAATGTCAATTGATTTCTTAAGAATGGATATTAAAAATGTTAATGATTTCTTTAATAGAATAAAAAAAATTGGAGTTTATTCAGAACGTGATATTTTTAAATTCATTATAACTCCTTCAAGTATATTATTTGAAAATTTAGAAAGAAATTCTGATAATTCAGAAATTGGAAATGAAACAAAAGAATTTTTATTAGATTATTTGAATGGTTTAAATTTAAAATCTACTGATGATGATGAATTTAATGATGAAGTTTTTAGAAGTTTACATTTGGTAAGCAGTTTACATAACATTGATGAAAGGGATTTTTCAAAATTCACAAATGGTGATATAGATACATTGGTAGATTTAGTTGGAAGTGTAAAAATTAATAAACACAATCAAACAGAAGTACAACTTGACTTAAAAAATGAAACACAGTTAGATGACTACGATTATGAAGAGGCTGAGGATGATTATGATGATGATGATAATAATTATGATGAAGAGGACGATGATGATGATAAATCAAGCGTGGATAGTGATGAAGAGGACGATGATGAATCAAATAGTGACTTTGAAGATCAACAACAATCAAAACTTAAAAGATTTCAAGATAAAGATGAAAAGAAATTACACAAACAACAGGTAAAGGAAGCTGCTAGAGAGAAAAGGAAAAATAAAATGAAGAAAAATGTGAAAAAAAAACTTGTAAAGAAGGGTAAGAAATAGTTTTATAGCAAAAAATATACATAAATAAATATCTACTCTTAGAAAAGATAAAATTTTACTACATAGTTGAGACACAAGCATAAATTTATATAATAGAAATATGAAAGTAATAAATATCTATAATTTAAGTCTTTTACGGGATGTTGGGTTTAAACGAGATTTTATCATATCAATCATTGTGTCATAATCTCTTTCCTTATTGTTATCATTACCGTAATCATCATTATCGTCTGATTCAATTGGTATATTAGGTGTTGAAAATTGATCAGTTTCATCTACATGTTGTGAATAATTCAGTTTATCTTTATCCTCTGAAAATTGATAATCAAGAAATCCAGATTCAATTATATCTTTCAAATTAATAGCATCTTTTGTTGAAATATATGATCTTGGATCAACATTATCTTGATCTAAATTTAAATTGTTGTTGTCACTATATTTTTGATTATCAATAGCAATTAATTTTAAATTAATTATAAGATAACCTTCACTTCTTTCTCTTAATGCACTTTTAACTAAATCCAACCACGGTTTAGAAAATTCATATCCCTTTGAATCATTCTTATCGTGGCACAATTTTAAAAATGTAGATAAATGTCTATAAAATGTATATTTGCAACCCATTAAATCTAAAAATGTAGAACCTTTAACATAATTCAAATTAAAAAAAAACTTTTTGTTATCAAGTTTTGAATCTATTCTGAACAAAAATATTCGTATTACTTGATAATATTTGAAACAACGAATTAAGTATTTATCTTGAACAGTTATAGTAAAAGCATCAGTAGAGATTTTGAGTAAATCATTTGTAAATTCAAATGCAGAATTTGGAATTTCTAAATAATCTTTAAACAAAGATAAAGGTCTATTTGTTAATACCAAATATCCTATTAATAAACATGTAATTCCAGAAATTGATCTTTTAAAATCCCTTGAAAGCATTGAAGTAATAAAATTACAAGAATCCTCTCTTATAATGATTTTTTTCTCTTTATTTTCATTTATAATCTTATTAATGAGATCAAAATCTTCAAAATCACATTTAATCTCACTAAATCTTTTAATATACATATATTCGGTTGAAATGTAATCAATCGTTTTTTCAATCATCATATTTATACTATGCAAACCTAAAATCTTGCAACCAACAAATTTATCAATAAAAAATACAGAATGAACATAAGTATACTTTTCAGGATTAAAAAATGGTTGCAATATAAATTTCTTTCTTTTCAAAAAATAATACATAGTTGGATAATATAATTTTTCCATGATTTGACGAATTTCACCATCCATTGTAGCATTAGTGATTAAAGCATTATAATATTCATCATTTTGATGATTCACAACACTAAGAAAACTTAATCTAATAATATATAACAAAGATTTGAAAATTTTTGATCTTCTTGAAGGTCTATGAAAATTTAACCTTTTGTTAATATAATCAAATGATGCTATTGAAAATGAAAACATACTCTGTAAAGGTGTATATTTTCCCTTTTTTTGTAACGATATATTAATAAAAAATGTTTTCAAATTATTCCAAAATTGTAAATCCTTTTTTAATAAATTCTGATTTACAGCTGATGCTGATTTTGTTGTATCAATATTGAACATTATAATTTTCCTTGATTTATAATGTGCAAAAATATAGCTAAAAGTTTTCTTTAATAATGTTTTTTGACTATGAGTAAAGCATACTTTATATTGAGGTTCTTCACAATAAATATCCATTTTTTTTCTATTTAAATTAAAAGATGCATGTAAAATTATTAATGCTTTTGAAATATTTTTTGAATAATTTAAAACAGTTGCAAAGTTTGAAATTTTACTAAAAATAAAAGATGGATTTTGAGCAGATGACATATAAAATTTCAATGATTTATTCCTATGTGTAGTTAATGTATTATCATATGAGTATTTTCTAGTTTCAAATACAATAATGTTAAACAAAAGCTTGGTTAAAAATTCTTCCATTTTTCTATATCTGGTATCAAGCTTACAATAATCAAGATAATAATTAAAATCTTTAATCTGAAGTTTATTCAAAAACTTTACTATATAATTGAAATTAAACATTTCATCAAATTCTGATATTTCACTGATTGTGTATCCACTATCATTTTGATGATCATTTTCTAACATTGGTGGTATTAGTTGGGGTATAAAATATGGGGGTATAGATTTTAGAAAATCTCGATTGATTTTCTTTTCAATTTCAATAAATCTTTCACTCATCAGTACAGTAATTACTCCAGATGAAATTGGTTGGCAATAAGATGCTGAAATGAAATCCATAGATTTGAAATCTTTCGAAAAAGTATGAAATTCATTAATATGTGACATTGTACTCTTTAAATTACATGTGGATTTTAAACAAATATCACATTGATAAGAATTGTAAACTGGAATTAATGGATCTGGTTCAGAGTATAAATACATATTACCTAATTTATTTCTTTTATTTAAAAATTTTTCCCCTCCTTTTAAAGCAGTTTGATAAGTTATTATGAAATGTGGTCTTCTTCTATTCATAACTACATCAATGTTATTATCCTCATATAAATTTTTAATCCATAATTTGACAAGTGTAGAACTGAAAGTAACTTCATTTTTAAAATCACATTTCTCAATTATGTTATTTAATATTTGATTAACATTGGTTGTGAGAGAAAAAGAAAAATTACATTTGATATTAAAAGTTGAGCCAACATGAATCATATATCCAGTTTCAATATTTAAAACAATTCCTAAGGAAAGCAATTCATCTGTTGAAGTATATATTTTTCTTCCAATTTCATTGTTGATCTTTTCCAAAAATAATTTAAATGATATTCTATCATGAATGGTAAACGGTGATACTGAAATATTGGGAGTATCTTCAAATTCTTCTGCTGGTCTTTTTCCTATGGCCATATATAGATCCAAAGGATGAGACGGGGGTCGTTCGCATGGTCCAAGACTTTCATTCAGTTCTGTGTTTCTCCAATAACTTTTCATTCTGAGATAATCAGAATAGCAGAAATATTATGAATCATACAATAAAATATGAAAACGAACTGGTTAAAACTCAACTCTAAAATCTAAACTCTAAAGTGACAAGTGAAAAGCCATTTTCAACTTTGAAATTTTGAAATTTTGAAATTTTGAAATTTGAGGGTTTGCGGAAGAGTTGCCTATTTGGGAAATCAGACCAACACTGTAATCTGTGAGATAAGAAAGTCTACTGTATTGTAATGTATTGTATTGTATTGTATTGTATTGTATTGTATTGTATTGTATTGTATTGTATTGTATTGTATTGTATTGTATTGTATTGTATTGTATTGTATTTGTTTCTGCATCCATATTTACCACAGGGAATACATATATAAAAAATCAGATAAGAAAGATTTATTTTTATTATGGAATATACAAATCAGAATTCCAAGTTTCGAACAATGTTTAGAGATTTTGAAAGACAGAGTTGACAGAGCTACAAGCTTTTCTGAAAGTTTTGGTTTGACATTTGCTGTGGTTATCATTTTCTCTGGAAATATTTCAGATGATAGTTGGAGAACACATCTTAGGGGAATCAATAGTTGATTGTTATTAAAAGTTTTTCATTACAATCAACTATTGATTCAAATAAAGAATACAATCATGCAGCATTTAAATTGTTTGAAATTGTTAAAGAATGGTTTTGTAATGCCGACTTTTTATATCAAGTGAGTTCTAACACCGGTTTTAAAGTTAATAGGGGTGTATCTTTGGAATATAGTAATACCCGAAAAGATAGTATTGCAATTCTAGATAATGGGTTGAGTTTAATTGGTGGATATTCTTTGCATCTTAAGCCTATTTTTCTAAATATTCAGAGTGTTCTTTCTGATTTAAAAACAGTGAAAAGCTAATGAGATTAAAAGAGTTATACTTATGCTTTTTATTGGAAACAAAACTGCAGATTACTTTGTGGCATTATTAGAAGAAATTCGTAATTTATTCAATTCCTTATTATTCAACTGCGTGCATTTATTGTCAAATTATTTAAGTGCCTTGGTTTCAATGTTATATAATAAAGAAGAATTGTATAAATGTTTTTGTGTTGTTCTCTATTCTCTATGTCAAAATGGTATGTACGTAACTAAAAATTCGTTCATTAGATTAGCTTGTATTAAACGAGCTTTGGACAATAAGAATATGAGAAACTTATTTATCCCTCTTAGGATTTTATGCTTATCTAAAAGTTTATTGATTGTATTAAAAGATGTTTAAATAAACTATATATGTATGTACTCTTTATATATATGAGAAAAAAACAAAGATTCTAATTTTCTTCTGCGTCTATTTCTTCTGCGTCTATTTCTTCATCGCCATAGTTTGATTTAAGAGTAAGTTTCGAAGAACTTGTTAAAACATTATTTTTTTCATGAAGTTTCAAAGATCCAGGGTAAATTTCTTTTTCTTCCGTAATATAATCAGGAAATTCCCATATTCTTTTTGCCCAGTTTGTTTCTATCGGTAACATTTTAGAAGAGAGATTTTTTGAAACTTCTTCACATTTTTTCCAAACTCTTAAAACATTCAAACCCATAAACTTTGAAATATCATCTTCTGTAGCATTAGTCAGTTTCCATAATTTTGTTATTAGATCTGGATACTTTGAAACATCTTCTAATCCTTTTGGTCCCTCTGGAATACCTTCAAAGTCTGATCCAATACCTACATGGTCCCAGCCAATAACATCAACAATATGCTTAACATGATTAACTGCATCATCAATAGTTGCTTCTTCTTCTCCTTTCTTAGAAATAAAAGAGGGACAAAAGTTGACACAAACAACACCATAATTTTCTTTAACCATTTTTAAAACATCATCTCTAACATTACGTTCATGGTGTGTTAAGGCATAAGCAGAGCTATGAGAAAAGATAACAGGTGCTTGAGTAACTTCCAAAACGTCAACCATGGTTTTATATGAGACATGACTTAAATCAACCATCATACCTAATCTATTCATTTCTTTAATGCAATCAATTCCATAATCGGTTAAACCTTTATCTTCTTTTCCTAAAATAACTGAAGATGCAGCAGTTGCAAATGGATTATCACAATTATGTGTCAGTGTAATATATCTAACACCTAAATCAAAATATTGTCTAACAACTGCCAATGATAAATCAACCTGGTGGAGACCTTCTACACCTAAAGTAATTGAAATTTTGTCGTTTTTACTATCAATATAATTAGCTAATGCTTCATCCGCAGTTCTGACAAAGTGCATCTTATGTGAATATTCATCAACCAATCTTCTAACAATATCAATCTGTTCAAGGGTATCTCTAACAATACTATTTGGCGCATTAAAATCTGTATAAAGTTCGTCAGGGCCTTTACCTTCGATATAACAACTAAAAAATTGAATACCCAAACCACCTTCTCTCATACGGCCAAGATCAGTATGGCATGTTAATTCCTTATCAAAATCAAACTCTGTATGTTCACTATGTAGCTCATAATGTAATTGACTTCTAATTGAATAAGGTAAATCATTGTGAGTATCAACAACAGGGATTTTCTTGTTCAAAACTCTGAACTTTTGCATATATTCTTCGTCAAGCATAGTTTTTTTGCAGGATGATGTTAGTGATTGACTAAGAAATTTCAAAATAGGAAAAGAAAGTGTGTATATGAATTAGACTTTCTTATTTTGTCCTTTCCATTGAATATCTTTTGTTGAAATGTTGGAGGACAGAAGGTGAAGACAACAATTCATCTGGGCTTTCCCGATTTGGATACTTTCCCGCGGATTTTGCCTTTTGCCTAACATGTTCTGTCTTACTTTGCTGATTGCTGATGCACCATTGTTTCTGCGTATAGCAACGCATTCTTATCTATCTATTTGAATAACATACACATCAGATGTACTACAAAATTCATGAAAAGCCACAATAAAAACCGAAAACCTTAAATTTGTTTCTTAATTGTTATATTCCGTTTAGCTTTGCAGCTAAAAACTAAAAATACCTTTATTTTTTTGGACTTTTTTCTGAAAACTAAAATAATTTAATTAAAGTTGTCATAGGGGTGTTGCATTCCCTTCAAATAATATTGAAGAATTAAAAAGAGAAAATATTTCAAACACATTATAATTATTTATTATTGTTATCTTGGAGAGCTGTCAAAATTTCTAGAAGTTCATGTGATTTGGATAATATTTCCAAGAGAATTATTGAAGCTTTTGGTGGTCCAAAAGCCGGTAAGTTTTTGTTTACTGGTAAAATCATGGGCGTTAAAAAGAAATCAAAAGTTATTTATGGATATGGTATTGTTGAATTAGAAAGTATTGATGATCAAAAGAATAGATATACAATACCATTCAAAAGTGAAAATATTGTCGTTACACAAATTTATAAAGATAATGCTGAGGAAGTATTGTGTTCTGTACCTGATTTGATTATTTTGGTTGATACAGATGGTAATGCAGTTGGTACTCAAGATTATAGATATGATTTATTTGTCCATGTTATTGCTTTTGCACCTGCACCCCAATGGATGACACTTGATGGTATTATAATTGGAGGAACACCTGGTTTTGCTAAGGAATTTCATCATATTAAATATAAACCTATTGGAGTATATATTCCTCCTGTTCCTTTCTCTGCAGAATTTTAGTTGATTTTTTATTTTATTTTATTTTATTTTATTTTATTTTATTTTATTTTATTTTATTTTATTTTATTTTATTTTATTTTATTTTATGTTAGGTTATTCAAATTGATTTTATAACTTTTTAGTCACCTATTGAATTTTTTTATTATTAAATAATCTGATTTTATTGAAATAAGCGTAAAAATTTTTCAGAACCTGACATTTACATTATCAACAAATTGTTGTACTTGGATTACTCTTGTAGTACCAAGAAAATATTTCTAAAATGTTTAAGATCAATTAATTTATGACGCTTTAAACAAACATTTGTTTTAGTAAATTAAAAAAGTATGCTGAATATCTCTTAATATATATACTAGTTTCAAAATAAAAAACGAGATTTTCAAAATATATATCTGTATTGATTTTGTAATAAAATATATATGATAAAAACTCAAAGATTATTGATACGAATATAAGTTACCAATTTCCATAATATTTTAATTTGGTTTTCATCAACAAATTTAGTCCTCATTATAATTGAGTCATTTCCGATTTTATCAGCGGTAATATCGTAATCCATACTTAAAAACCCTGTATTTGTTTTAATAAAATCTTCAATCAGTGCATTTTCATCATGATCAAAGAAATTCATAATTTTATTTTCAGATACTTTATCAATTCTTTTCGGTTTATTTCCTGAATAATTTGGATAATTCCATTTTTTAAAAAATTGTCCTTTATCTAATAAAAATGTTTTAACTGTTATTTCATCTACTACACAATTATCCTTAAAGTTTTTTAATCTTAAATACCTTTCAATAATTGACATTTCTTTATCATCTTCTAATAAATGAGCAAGAGTTAAATTTGATAAATAATTTTTATAATAAGTCCATTGCCACCTAATAAATAAACCTGTACGAATAAGGTAAATTGCGGTTAATTTTAATGATTGACTTCTAATATAACCAAATAATCTCATTAATTTTGTGATATTTCCAGTACTATAAATATCCATTTCTGATCCTGTAAATGAGCCACAAACAATATTTCTACCTGGCATTAAAGCATCTAAAATATGAGCAACTGTTGAATAATATAAAAATATAATAATATCTAGTTCACGACCTTCAAATAATTCAACAATTCCATTTGTTAAATTTATTAAATTAAAAGGTGAAATAGATTTAAATGAATTATAAATTCTTATTAAATAACCATTATTAAAACCAAGTAAAGAATTTTCATGGATATTTGCATTTAATAAAGGTAAATGTTTATCACAAAAGTATTTTAAATTTTCATAATTAATATCATGATTTAAATCATTTGAATGTTTATCAACAATAAATTTAAATTGTTCGAATATTTTAACATTATAATTTTTAGTTAAAATTCTTCTAAAAAATGTAATTAAATAAGATGAAATCATATTAGTACTTGTAAGTAATGTATTCTCTTTTGATCTTGCCATAATAATTGAATAAATACCTGTTGAAAAGATACCAACAAGTTTAACTGCTTTATTACCTTCTTCAAAACTCATATCATATTTTAAACCATTTTTAAAATGATAACCAAGACAATCATCTAAAATGAAAAAACTTCCTAAAAATAAATTTCTACCACCAATAAAAAAATTATTAAAAAATGGTAAATAATCATTCTTAATAATATTTGTAATTTCACCAATTGATATAACAGATAAATTTTCACAAACACATGAAATTGCTAATTTTTCTTTACAAGTTGCAAATTTAAGCATTTTTTGTTTTAAAATTGTATTTTTATAATAATCCATTGATAATAATAAAAATGATTTTCTTAAAAGTTTATTGAATAATTGAGATATTACAGTTACATGAAGATAATCTAAATAGATTCGATGATCTAATTGTGAGCCTTTTGTGAAAATCATTAACATTTTGATATCTTTCATAAATAATGCTTGAGCTAAAATTAACATTAATCTATAAGTTGTTTCAATATGTTGAATTATAATTGAATGATCAGTTGAAAATATTCTATTTGATTTTCTTGCATTGATATCTAATGGAAATTCATTAAATTTAGAAGTAGCTTTAACTGGAGATGTATCGAAATTTGTTTTTAAAGGTATATAATTATTGTTATTATTATTATTATTATTATAATCAATTAAATTTGATTTAAAATTATTATCACTTGAGCTATTGTTTGTTGATGAAAGTAATAAATTTTCAATTTCACTTGCTTGGTAAGTTGAATTTGAAAGACAAAGTGGTTCTGTATTAAGGTCAATAGTTGCAGTAATAGGATATTGAAACTCGGATTGTTGTTGTTGTTGTTGTTGTTGTTGTTGTTGTTGTTGTTGAGATTCTAATGGTTTTTTAAATTGAGATAAATTATTAGATTCATCTTTTTGAGGATTTTGAAACTGAATTTTTAATCTTTTTTGATTTTCCTTAATCGAAAAAATTTGGAAAGGTGTCATTCTTAAATAAGGACATTCAATATTTCTTTTTTCACAATTTGAACAACTTGGAACTTTTTCATCACATTTAATTTTTCTTTCTCTACAAGATAAACAGCCAGATCTTGATTTTGTATGTCTTTTCTTTTTCTTTTTTTCTTCTAACAATATAGTTTGTGGTGGAGTAGTTGTATCAGTTGTAGGAATTGGTTTGGCAGCATCTGAATTTTGTTGATTAAAACTAAATGTATCATTATTGCTATCATTGTTATCATTGTTATCATTGTTATCATTGTTATCATTGTTATCACTGTTATCATTGCTATCATTGTTATCATAATTTACATCATAGAAATCATAATTATCTTCAGGATCATAGGAAAAATTATTCATTTTGTTTTGTTTTATTTTATTTTATTTTCTGGTTAGATTAAAAGGCTATTGTGTATTTAAGAAAGTAGAAAGAAAAGGTTGTTTGAAGAAAGGGTAAACTTAATTGCTCTAAGCAATGGGCTACACCAACGGCTGTATTCATACTAAAAAATAGTACGATGATTAATTAAGCCGCACACATGCAAAAGAAAGAGAGAAAAAAGAAAAATTGAAAAAGAGGAAAAAAAAAGGTTTCAAAAACCTTCGAGAATTTCTGAAAAAACTTCCACGCGTTTTCGGCTAATTGAAAATTCAAAAATGAATTTTCTCGGCTGTCCCAAATAGGCAATATCGCGACAGGGCTCTTGTTGTGCTGCACCTATTAATATCTTATTACACCCAACACTGCTGTAAATATGATTGCTATTACCACTATTATCATTATCATTACCTAGTGAACCAACATCTTTTCATTATAAACTAGTTATTCAGGTAGTACTATACTTAATAAAGAAGATATCTATGAAGAAAGTAAAAATAAATTTTAATTTTAATTTCAATATACTATCTTTTCTATACCTGCTTTCTTTGAAATTCAAAATATTTTGTTAGATTAAAATTTCCCTTAAATCATATATTGACATATTTCTTGTATTTTTAGCTATTTTAAGGCATATTTAAAGTATTCATTGTAATCAGAAAAACATCCTCTTTTAAACAAGCATTTAATAATATTTTACAATATTTTGGTAGATAACAGTTAAAAAGAGTAGTGATATCTCGGGTATCGGGTCACCTTCCTCATTGGGAAGGAGACGTCGGTCTCAAAATTTTGAGTGAGGATTGATTCATTTTTTGTTGTTGTTGTTGTTGTTGTTGTTTATTATTGTCTTCTTCTTACTTTTCTTATTGTTGTCCTCTAATACCCAAGCTATACACCACACACTGATTATATTTCAATAAAAAAATGAGTATATTGATTAATCTATTGATAATGATGAACAAAAAAGACTAATACCTTTAAATAATATAATTTTCATGAGTTTCAATTAATACACGTATTTCCATACAAGTTTCAGGTATTGTTTGTTAAATTAATTGTATCAGTCGTTATTTGTTTATTCTAATTAATTTGGTTTAATTTTAAGAAATTTAATAATATTATAACCTTTGATAAACACATTTTTTATTGTCAACATATAATAATATGTTTTATTCAATCAATCAATCACCAATTTCAATAGATGCGATATGACCACAAAAGGATAGAATCATGATAAAGTTTTCAGCATTGTTTTAAAAATATTCATACTTGTTAAGTTTTTTTCCCCTAACATATTAATCGGAGAGCTTACATATAACATTTAAAGATACGCAAATAAATAATAATGATAATATAATTTTATGAATATTAATTTAAGTTATCAAATAAATTTAACGACTTTAGTAATTATATTGATTTTACTTGAATATATTAACATATTAAGAGGTACATTTATTTCAACTTTAAATATAATGATCTGTTTAGACCAAACTAAAAAGATTTAATTCCCAATATTCATCAAAAAGAGACTAATCTAAATAATTTTAAACACTTTAGAGAAAAGATTACTTAAATATTTAAACCAATTATGAATCTCAACTATCGATTATAATGAATTATTTGGTGACTATATTCCAATTCAAGATCTCCGCAAATCTTAATATAAATATAAGTTTTCTAATGGCTTTAATAAATTTTTTGAATCTTCTTCTTTACTATTAAATAATTTGAAATCCAATTGTTACACAGTTCATAATATTCCAAAAATTATAGTAATAACTAATTCAGTTTTAATTTATTAACTTCAGACAGAGATGAAATTGTATTATAATTAAATTTAACTAACCTAGTCAAAGCATAAGTAATTATTCAACTACTTTTCATTTTTTGAAAAATAGATCTAATTCTGACAATAGTGATTTACTTTCAAATTTTACTTTTCCTAGAAATTCAAGTAAAATTTAGAAATTAATTGACTGAAGCTCATATGGATGAATTGAAAGATTGTAGATTTAGTACAAATATTAATGAAACTGAAGAAACTTTAATAGATATTTCATGTCAATTGTTATTAGTTATATTATAATCAATTTTAATCATTTGTTAATTGTACTAATTTATAAAATATGATCCAATATAGTCCAATATAATTATATAGTAATTTTATTTTTGTTTTATTCACCATGTAAAATAATGTCAATTTACAATAATTAACTAATAATTAATAATCTAGCAGTAATCTTTTTTATTTATAAACCATTAAATCCAAAAGATAAACGAGTATTTCACGTGGCGCATTAAACTGTGGCGCATGTTATTTTGTAATTTTCGTGTCTCAAAAAAATTGGACGTTTTTGTTTTTGCTTTTGTTTTTGTTGTTTATTATTCTTTTCTTTTCTTCTTATTCTTCCTTTTTCTCCACCAGAAGTCTCAGATACACTACAAATAATATGCAGATTACTTCAGATTCTGTCATATCTAATAA